>CAOJBJ012218601.1:0-10038 GCA_948291685.1 Euphorbia celastroides | reverse complement strand
GAATGAACTTGCCAGATAAATGCTTTTTTTGTTTGTGTTTAGTTAGGTATGGACATGGAGAAGGACAAGACACGGCTTGAAAAGCCGGTAAAAGGATTATATAGTGACAAGCTTTTCTTGCTTAACTTCATCATGAGCAATGTTTGCTTTGACAACCCGAGATTCTCCTACTTTCATAGGTCAGCTCAACAGCTGCCACCGTACACTTCCAACAACCTGGGAAGTTCAAATCTAAGTGTTTCTCAGCTAGAAAGCTTGTACTATTACATCACTAGAAATGCCAATTCTGCCCTCGTTGTAAACTCGGATTTGTTCTATATGTACCTAAAGGGTGAATTGCCTTTGCCTAGCTCGGGGCCAACAGAGGACCATAGACAATTCACAAGCTTTTTCCCCTTGAATTTACACAAACATAAGAAATATTCCTCGGACTATGAAATCATCAAGGGAATTGTCCTCATTGATGATCCTGCTACAACCTTCATCAAAGAGGAAGATCTTCTATTATTTGAAAATCAATGCTAATGAGTGCCTAAGTTTTCATCAGTTACATCAAAGGGTCTCCAATGAAAAGGAATCACCAAAATTTGGAGCAATATACAAAAGGCGAAGGACCCGATCTAACGGATCAAATGGCATGTTACTAAAGGGGGTGCCTCCACAAGAAGTCAAATTTGTGGACATTGGAGAGAATGAAGATGCCTACTTTTTTCGGGTTGCACTGCCTGGTGTTCAGAGAGATTTCTATTTTTCTCGAACCCTTGTTGAGTTTTGTTAAAATGGGTTGTTCGGGTTCTAAAATTGATGTGACAGGTGAATTCAGGTGTGATATAAAGCCGAATGGGGAGTTTTTAATTGAAGGAACGGGTTCTGGAGGGAAAACAATAAGGAAGAGGTCTCGGGTTTTTCGAATGTTTATACAACAACTTTGGCCAACTGGACCGTTTACAGTATCATTCAAGCTCCCTGGACCGGTTGACCCGAGGCTTTTCACACCGAACTTCAGAAACGATGGAATTTTCGAAGGAGTTGTTGTAAAAGAAAAGTGAAATCAGTCTTTTGCAATGAACATGAAAATCCGAAATCGGATAATGCTTTTGTTGTTGTTGTTGCAGTTTATGTATCTGTCTTTGTAGCTCACAAGTTTAGTTTATAAATAGAACCCATTGCAGTTCATGTTGGAAACATTCTACTGATCCTGACAAGTGAAAACAGAACTCTCAAGAGTGCTGAATCTGTCAAAATGAATGTTTACAAGGGCTTAATGATAAAATTAGAAGGGTGAAGGAGCTAAATATGTTGTTGTCTAAGTAATACATCATATATTAATTGTATTCTGGTTGCTACGGCACCGAAGTCAAAGCACAGTCAACCATCAAGATCAAAATTTTAGCCTACATTTTACAAAATTTGAATACATTCGGTAGGCTCTTCGCCAATGTTGTCAATCTGACTTCACCATGACATTAAATTAAAGTACAAATTTACAGACCAAGACCAAACAATAGGACATTTATAGACCAAACAAGTACAATAAAACTTCAATAAATGAATACCCTTAGGACTAGGAAAATATTCGATTATTTATTTATCGTTTAATAAATATAATATTTATTTATCGATAAATAAATAATAATTCATTTAGATGATATTTTTAAATTTTATTTTTGTAATTATATCATTTTATATCAAGTTTAAGTGTACTTGGAACTTATAACTTTTATGTAAACTTTTATTATATTCATATTTTTAGAATTTGAAAAAATATAACTTATTAATGTGTTTAAAAATTAGTCATTGGATGAAATATATTCATAATATACTATATAAATAAATTTTTTTATTTAAAATAAAGTGATTATTCATTTATATTTACATAGGACCTATGTGAACTTCATTTATATTTATTCGTTAATGCATTAAATGAAATTATTCGACTGAAAAAATTTATTCATTAAACAAAATTATTCATTCATCAAATATTCATTTATCGAGATTTTACTGTAGTAAATTCTATCTTCACAAATAATATTCATCACTTGTAATCTCATTTTCACGGATTTTATATTTAATACCATTTTCCACCGTTCGATTGACGGAAACTCACCAGAGACTCGATCAAAACAGTGACGTGGCAAAACCGGGCGTCCCATTTCTGATTTCTGAATATTTATATACACCGATTCCGGTTCATCACCCGCGAGTCGCAACCCGAGTTGTGAGAAAAACGCGAGTCGATGCAGAAGATAATCGAAGATGGTGTGGATGAGAGGTGAGCCGTTGGTGGCGAAGGCGGCGGCGCTGGCTCAGTACGTGGTTTTTCCGGGAGCTATGATCACCACTATGATCTACTGTCCGCCTCGTTACGGTTCTTCGAAGGAGAACAAACCGTCCAAATAAGATCCAGCTCCGCTTTTTCTTATCTGGTTCGTATTTCTTCATCATTAGCTCCGATCTGCATTTCCTTTGCTCTACTTACGATTCGGTAGCTCAAGCAATGAGTATCATGATCTTCTTGTGTCTATTTGTCGAGGCATTGATTTTGATGCCTGAATAGTTTTAGCTCTGCCTATTTTGTTCGATTGCAGACGTAATAGATCTGGAATCAACTCTTGCTGTTGAATTTCGAAATTTTCACATCATTCATAGTGATTTTACTTATTATGTGGATTTTTCTTGTGAACAAGTGGATACAATTGGTGCCAATTAAGCTTCTTATCTCCGTTTCTTGAAATCAATCATAATCGCTATGAACTCTCTGTTTGGCTATTTTAGATGCCAGCTTCCCCTCTGCATCAGTAGTTTCACTTGGAAGCCTTTACTTGTGTGTTGCCTTATATTAGGCGTCGCTTTCAACTTAATTTTGTTTGGTTTTCTCTTTTGATGTTCCTGTCAATGAGCTCTTGAATCTGGACTAAGATATAGGATGTGACCTAATTAACATATAACTTTTCAGTTGGTTGTTGCGATTTGTTCTGCTCTTTGAACAATTTGGTGATTTTTGACGTGTAGATAGCTGGTGTTGAAGTTTGATTTGAGGCTTTGATAGTGCTAATGTATTCAAGTTGTGTTTGTACTGCAAATACATGTGAATTTGACATCACTATTCGCTGTTCAAATTCAAATGTGTGTGTCTATTGAATTCTAGATCGCCGGGTTTGGACGGGAAAAGTATTGATCTTTAAAAACAGCCTTGGCCATTTTCTTTCTGTTAGAGTTCAGATAGTATATTTTGTTTCGAAAGCTGAATTATGCTAAGTTGATTCCTGTATCTATGTTATCTTACACAGTATAGAAATTGATAGCCCCTCTAATTTAGCTCAAGATCTGTTCAGTCTTCTTTGATTGCCGGAGTTTGAGAATTTTGCCATATTTCTATAGTTTAGGATTCAGTGTTCATAGAACATGAGTTCTGTATGAAAATAAGTGATCGGGTTTCTGTCATTGACTGTTAGAGTTTTGGGACTTTGCCATTTTTCTGCTGAAACCCACCATGTAACATGACTAACATCAGCTTCTTGTTTTGTCAGAGGGCGTAATCTTTCAAAGGTGGATTTGTAGTTGGCCATGTAATCATCCTCAGCATAGGACCTGGAAGTCGGATGTCATTAATAAGCTCTGATTCGAACTTTGTTTTGTAACTCTTTCGACTTGCTTGTCTCATTTTGATGGAATCAATGAAACTCTGGAAATCAAAACTATCTACTGATTATCACGTCGAGTGACTTGTTTTTGTTGTTATGTGGTTGTATAGAGCCCCTAGTCTCTTCATAGTCTTAACTGCTAGTAAATGACAGAGGAAGTTTTATAATATGCAGCTGACTATGTATCATAGAGACATGACACTCGAAAACACTAAGGGCCAGATTAGGATTGCTTTTTGATGCTGCTTTTTCTATGGATTTTGATTTGGGAAAGCAGATGATGTAGTTCTTGGTACCAAGAATCAAAATGTGTTGTTTAAAATTAGAATTTGTTACTATGGAAAAAGTTTTATGCGTAACTTGTGAGAACAATGACCGTAAAATCAATTCCAAGCAGGCCTTAAAAGTAATGTGACATTTGGTTGATCGAGTGGTTCAAGTCGTATAAAAAGGAACATAAAATGCATAAATGTGGATCATAGCTCAGATCCTTTGAAGCTACATTAACATGCTTGATCTTTTGGAGCTATATTAATATAAAGTGAAATAATTTAGTAGAATTAAATCGTATACTCTTGCGTCATGTTTTATAACTTAAACTGTCATTTCGATACATGATCTGTTGAGATTGCTTTTTTTACTGGTCTATACAATAAATTATATAATATATGTTGTCCGATGATGGTAAATAAAATTCTTGAGACATCACATGCTTAGATTGAAATCTACACATGACAGAAAAACCAACCTTAAAGACTCGGTTTCAAAATTTTCCAGAAATATAAATTCCAACAACTTTACTTCAAAGCAACACTTCAGATACAAAACAACTATATAAACAAAACACTACATCTGATCAAACATTCCAATTTTCACATCACTCACTTATAATCAAATGGCTCGTTCCTCGAATTGTGCTTTATTTCTCATATTCTTGTCGGTTTCTTCGTTAGCCTACTCGGGATTTGCTCGGGATTTCTCGATTGTTGGCTATAGACCCGAAGACTTGAGCTCGAATGACAAACTCATCGATCTATTCGAGTCATGGATTTCAAAATTCGGGAAGGTTTATGAGACAATCGAAGAGAAGTTGCAAAGATTTGACATCTTTAAGGATAATTTGCTGCATATTGATGAGACTAACAAAAGGGTGAAAAATTATTGGCTTGGACTAAATGGGTTTGCTGATTTGACTCATGATGAGTTTAAAAACAACTACTTGGGGTTAAAGCCTGATTTGTCTACAAGAGACTGCTCTAGCCACGATTTCACTTACAAGGATGTTGCCCAAATCCCGAAATCGGTCGATTGGAGAAAGAAAGGTGCAGTTACTCGAGTCAAGAACCAAGGTTCATGTGGTAAGCACACGTACCATGAACACGAACTGAAAAATTCGTTTTTTATATTTAATGTTTGCATAAATGATTTTCTGACAAAAATTTCAGGTAGTTGTTGGGCATTTTCAACAGTGGCGGCAGTAGAGGGAATAAACCAGAAAGTAACGGGCAACTTGACGTCACTTTCTGAACAAGAGCTAATCGATTGTGACACGACCTATAACAATGGGTGCAATGGGGGGCTTATGGACTATGCTTTCAGCTACATTGTTGCCAATGGTGGACTTCACAAGGAGGAAGATTACCCATACATTATGGAAGAGGGTACTTGTGAGATGACCAAGGTATTTGAAACTTAATGGTATCATAATGAAACTTATTAACCGAAACTCAACGAAAACTTAGAGGAACCTATTGAAACTAAAATTTATATCCAACTAATCGAAATTTACTGAATGTTAAACTTATTTGAAACTTAATGAAATTGAATTCAAACTAAATGAAGCTAAATTGACCTGAACCGAACTTAATCATATGTTTCTATATTTTTTGCAGGATGAATCAGATGTAGTAACAATAAGTGGATACCATGATGTGCCTAGAAACAGTGAAGAGAGCTTTTTGAAGGCACTTGCAAACCAGCCCCTAAGTGTTGCCATTGATGCTTCTGGTAGAGACTTCCAGTTCTACAATGGGGTAAGTCATCAATCATCACATATTTAATTAATTGATTAATTATGCAATCGAACTCATTGTAGAATAATTATACACCATTTTATACAGAAAGTCAGACTTTTTGCACCCTGTTCTTATATAATCATTAATTAGTTAATTACTTAATAAATAATCAACCGTTAGATGAGAGCAGAGTGCAAAAAGCTCGACTTTCTGTATAATTTATCCAGCTATATATGGTGGTATTGGATAATTGATTGATTGTTTTGTAGGGTGTTTATGATGGGCATTGTGGGAGTGATTTGGATCATGGAGTGGCAGCCGTTGGATATGGAACATCCAAGGGCTTAGATTACATCATAGTGAAGAATTCATGGGGATCCAAATGGGGAGAAAAGGGTTATATAAGGATGAAGAGAAGTACTGGCAAGTCTGAGGGGATTTGTGGGGTTTACAAAATGGCTTCTTATCCCACCAAAAACAAGTGATTTATTTTCATTTTATTAAACATTTCCCCATTTGAACACATGTTATTGCTTTCTGCTTCATAATTTTCATTGATGTTTGTAATGGCTTCAATATTCTAATGACAATACTTCTTTTTCTAACCGTAAACCTGGAAATAGTAGTTAAAAATAAAGATGTTATGTGGAGGTAAGAATTGTAGAATAAGCGCAGAACGACTAATAGAAGAGATAAGAAAATAACATTTTATCGGACATTCATAATTCAATTTGTCCTAAGATTTTAGGTTGATATGATGTCAAATATCATTAATATAAATGCTCGGTACTCTGGATTTTCATATAGTCGCAAAAATTTACAATATAATTTCTTTTCGTGATTTCTCATACAAAAATGTAATCAATGACAATAAAACATAATACAAACTTGCATAGTCACCCAATTGTATAACGTCCTCATTCTTCCTAGCAAATACATATATTTACACATACTACTAATACTATTTCAACCATACCATATATATATATTTTTTTTAAAACACTATATTCTCATCACTCTCTTCGCCTTTAACTATCTATAAAGCAACCACTTCAGATGTATTCGTTCGACGACTCAAACCATTTCCACCACTACAACAACTGAAAATCCGACATTCTTCATCTCCATCCCCATTATCGATCTCGTTCTCCTCCAACGATCTCCCCATAGTTTCCGGAGTAAAAAAATAGCTCAAAACCGCCCCCAACAAACAAACCACCCCCAAAACCACCAAAGCCACCGTCATCGGCCTAGCCTTTGGAAGTGCACTGCTCTCATCTTTCTCATCGGAGGCCCACAAAACCCCCAACGTCCCTATCAACGCCCCCAACTTCCCTGCAGCCCCCGTCACCCCGTGACACGTGGACCTGAACCTCGCCGGAAAAAGCTCTGCCGGCACTATAAATGTCGTCGTATTGGGCCCGAAATTTGCAAAGAAAAATGTAAGTCCATATAACACGAGAAAGCCCTCATTTTTCTTGTCTCTCCAATGGCTATAAG
Organism: Euphorbia celastroides; assembly: GCA_948291685.1. NCBI lineage: Eukaryota > Viridiplantae > Streptophyta > Magnoliopsida > Malpighiales > Euphorbiaceae > Euphorbia > Euphorbia celastroides. The sequence continues at coordinate 2,879 of CAOJBJ012218601.1, read as the reverse complement.
ATCCCCCCAAGGCAAGATATACCAAACCCATTGAGAGAAATCCCAAAGTTTGGATCTTTCTTCTGCCAACTCGGTCTATGAAGAACACGGTGAAGTAGTAACCGGGGATTGTGGCCGATATGGCAAGAATGGCTTGGAATCGGGCGATTTTGAAGGACTCTTGGTAAACGGTGTCGTCTTGGAGGTTGAGGAACTGACTGTAGATTTGGGACTGGAAGAGATTGCTGCTGTAGAAGACAATGTCGACGAGAAACCAGTTGATGGAACAAGAGAAAAGATTGCAGCCATGGAGTTGGAAGAATTTTCTTGAGAGGAGAGGGTAATTTGGTTGAATTTGTGCGGGAATTTCGGGTTCGGATAGTTGATTCATTTGGAGTGAGAGTACTTTTTCCATATCTTTTGCTGCTTGGAGAACGTTGTTTTCTACTAGAGCTGTGTATCTGAGTGAAACAATGGATGAAATGATGGAATTAGGATATAAGAGAGTGTTATTTTATGATAGTTTTGTTGAACTGTGTGTTTAGTTCGTTGCATGAAATTTTTTGGGGACAAAAAACGTGAAAAATAATGAATAGAATTGAAGGTGCATGTAAACTATTTTTCTATTGCTTTTCTATACATTAAGTTATGGAGTTGTGAATGATTGAACTGCACTCGATTGGTTCTGAATTATGGAGTTATGAGATACAATTAGTTTTATTTTATGTTAGTTTAGTTATATTGTATGTTTTGGAATTACATGAAAAATGTAGGAAAGAAAGCAATCAATAAAAGCAGATGTAGGTTGATCTTAGTTTGTATTTTATAAAATGTGCTATACTATGTCTGTTTCGTATCATTATTGAATCAAAGGTCATCCACTAGTTCAATATGATGAGTTATAAAGTAGTAATTATTTAAAGTAAGGATGAAAAAATAAAAAGTGATTCTTTGCAGTTGAGAAAATGCTATAAATTGAGTCCATCTACATCATTAATTAAGAAATTAATGGCTGAGATTTATTGATTTTTTTATTATTGAATTCAAAAGTATATGTCTCATATTTCTCTCTTTATTTCAAGAAAACCACTTTAACAATAAAGTATGTGATGAGAACTATTCCTGGAGTGCTTTTCATATGAATTATAGGTTTTAGAACATTGGAATATTGCAAGTAATTTCCAAATTACCAACTTATGAAAATTACTTAACTAATTTGATCTCCCGATATAAAATTCAACATGACTATGGAGTTTCTTGCATATAAATGTATATACATGGCAATATTGGAAACAGATAAATTTTTTAAATATCTATAAAGAATGGTCAAATAAACACAACTTCCTCCTATCCTTCATTCCTTCCTCTCAAAAAGTCAACTTCTTAAGTCACTTCAATTCGATTATTTTTCCATTAATTCATTATTCATTCTAATTTTTAAACCAATCAATGAAAATGATGATATAATCATCCCAAATACCGTTGAAAACTAGGAAAACGACCATATGAGAACAACAAAAATAAAAACAAAAATTAAATAAATACTAAATACTATAAGAAAATAAATACACACCTGGCAGTTTCCGGCATCATCATCCGCCAGTAGTAAGTAAGCGCCGCCGGAACCGCCCCCAACATCAGTATAATCCGCCACGCAATATCGGCGTCCTCCGGCGTATGCTCCGCCGTCAAATCCCCCGCCGCCGCCCAAAATATTTTCATCACCACCATCGTCACCATTGCACTGGCCAAAATCCCAAACCCCTGCAGAGAAAAAACTCCGGCGATGAAAGATCCACGTGTCCTCTTATTAGCAAACTCCGACATGATAGTCGCCGATAACGGGTAGTCCCCTCCGATTCCCAGCCCCAAAAAGAACCGGAAAAACCCCAAACTCAGCAAAACGCAGTTTCTCGTCCTGAAAAAATCAAAATCAAAGCATCTATAACTCAACTACTCTTATCACATAGAATGGTTATAAATGCTTATAGAATGCTAATAGAAGTCTTATAGAATGGCTATAGAATCATTATAGAATGCTTATAGAAGTCTTATAGAGACCTGCAAATGGAGAATCCGCAGCCTAAAGAGCTGATCACCATTAACATCAATGCTAATCCGTAGACGCTTCGTCTTCCTCTCCGGTCACCGAGCCGGCCGAACACCACCTGGCCGACGGCGGTGCTGATGAAGGTGGTGCTGACCATGGCGCCGAGGACGGCGGTCGGAATTTGGTACTTCCGGTCACCAGGCTCGGATTCGTAGTAAATCCGGCCGATTAATTTCATGATTGTGGAGATGCAGAAGAAATCGTAGGCGTCGGTGAAAAGGCCCATTCCGGCCACGATGATTGCCTTGAAGTGGTAGTACTGAGTCTTTGCCGAGTCTAGGGCCGAGAGAACTTTCAGCGCCATTTTTGCTCGCCGGAGATTGAGCTTAATTGATTATCAAAAAAAGAGATTGAGCTTAATTAGCTTCGATTTAATTGAGATTTTGATTCTAAGATTCGTTGGGGATGCGAATCAATGGATAAAGTTTTGATTTTTACGGGAGATTTGTGAAACTTAATGATGGTGACAGGTTTTCTGTGACATCGTTGGCAAGTTCCTCGAGATTTCTTACATTTGTTCGACATAAATGTTGACTCCTTGATGTTGAAGACATGATGATGAATGATGAAGACAAAACATCTATCACAGATTTCGTATTGTTGGATTCTCTTATCTCTAACTGATTTCAATAAGATTTGTTTGTTAGATTTGTTTTTCAAATCAGTTTGCAGGATTGAGGACCGAATCAATTGGAATTGATTTTATCGGATTGATTAAATCAAACCAAATCGCGAAGATCTTTGAGATTCAGAATTTCAGAATCGCTTGCAACGTTCAAAAGATCAACGT
>CAOJBJ012217828.1:0-12334 GCA_948291685.1 Euphorbia celastroides | reverse complement strand
GCTGAGAGTTTGGACTGTCAGCGCGCTGGTGGTCTCAGCGGCACTGAGAGGGAAGTGAGAGACAGACTCAGTAAGGAAATTTCACAAGCAAGATTTATCCTGGTTCGGCAGCCCGTGCCTACTCCAGTCCCCGGATACCCTTTCCGAGCTTTAATCCACTAGTGTCTCCTTATCGACGGAGAAGCCCTCTTATAGAGTTTTCCAGAGATTGAGTACCCTTCTCTCTCTCCTATTCTCTCACAGAGCTTTCCAGATACAAAGTACCCTCCTTCATATCCTATGCTCTAACCCAAACTGATGGATACCCTTTCCAACAATCTACTCAGTGTATAAAGACACTTTAGCTTTTCACTTGAGTGAAGAAGCTTTTAAAACAGATTTACAAATCAATTGTTCTAACTCTCTTTCTCTCTTTAAGTATTTTCTGGTTTGATGAGAGCTTCACGAGAAGTGGTCTTCTACCGAGTTTCTTTCTCTTTGAAAGGAATTCTCGTCTTTTTGTCTTCTTCGACCTTCTCTCCTTTTTATACACAGATTCAAAATATAGCCGTTGCAACCTTAACGTTCAAATTTGCTAATCGGAGATTAAGCAATTTTCCCGTTTCCTCACAATGAATACTTTTGAACCGGATTAAGACTTTGAAGAATGGTCTCTTCTGCAATCCTTTTATTTTTGAAGCTTTGACCTTAAGTTGTTGGATTTTAATTGGTGCAGCATTTCCCAAGGTTTCCTGCTTTCACGGAAGTAGGTAATGCACTTTTTCAGTTGTCAGATGCGTCATTCCTCTTTTTACTTTACGCGTCCTCTCTCTGTCAGATCGCATTAAATGCGCCTTACTTTTGTCGGAAGATAATAGCTATCAGTAAGAGAAAACTATTTTGCATTTAATGCTCCACGTGGGAGAACTTTATCGAGAGCGACTTCAGTGTATTTGATTTCCATGTGAGATTCTTGATTTCTCAGTGATTGTCAGAGCGAAATCCATCAGCGAGCACGTCCATCAGCGAACTCTTTCAGCGAGTTGCCTTCTCCAGTGAACAAATCCATCAGCGAGCTACTTTGTCAGTGAGCTACCTTCACCAGGTCCATCAACAAGTTCCCTCGTCAGCGAGCTGTTTTCACCAATGTCCATCGGCTTGCTCCTTCCTCAGTGAGCTACTTTCATCAGCGAAGCTGGTCCAACACTTTCTTATTCAGAACCTCCAATGATTGATGAATGGCTTCAAGCTCCTTGGTGATAAAGGATTTCTCCTTCTTTTTCTTCTCTACTTCTTCTTGCAAGATCTTGGCTGCTTCGGCTAGCCTATCAGTGCTTGATTTAGGCTCATCTCCTTAAGTTGGTTGGGCTGATGGTGCTTCAAGTGTGTCTCTTCCAGTTTGATTTCCTGCATCAGTCCCATCATCCACTTGTCTTTCTTCTCCTCTAGTAGAGTCTGCCTGATTCCCTTGAGTCTCTGCAATGTTCCACTCATCTGAGTGAATATGTGATTGAGTATCAGATTCAGAATTGTGCTCTAGACTTTGCTCATCGTTCCTTGGTTGAACTTGGGAGGATCCAGCTGCTTCTTCAGCTACTGGTTGAGTACCCTCATCTACAGGGATAGTTGATGTAATAACTGTTGCTGCAGAGTTCAGAGTTTCAGGCCCTTGTGCTTCTGCTCATCCAAGAACAGGTGGTTCCGAAGTTGGCACCTTGAGCTCTTCTTTTTTAGTTGCTTTGTCCTCAACAGATGCTAGAGCTTGAGATTACTCTAACATTGCGTTCAGAACATTCCCTTGTAGCACCTCTCTAGCTTCAAGCATCACGGAGGATACTTGAGTTGATGCTTGAATTACATCCAGTTCATACTAGTTTACTTTTTCGTGCTCATCTTCTTCAAAGTGGATTCCATCAACATTTGTTCCATTTAAGGCTTCACTTTGTTGCCTTTCTTCTTCTGCAGACTTCTCTTTAGTCTCAGCAATTTTTCTCTCTGTTGATTGAGCTTCCGATGTCAGAATCTCTGCTTCAGTAGGCTTTGATGGCTTATTTTCCTTTTCTTTTACTAGGGATTATTCCCCTACAGCTCCTTCTCCTGCATTCTGTCCTTCAGTTCCGAATTTAGTAAGTGCATCAAATTTTGCTGCATGGTCCAGAAGAGAATCCTTCAAAGGATCAAACCCTTCAAGCAGCTTTCTCCTTTTCTTATTGATCTCCTTCTCTATTCTTTCGAACTGAGATATCTCTTCTTAACAACTTTCTGTTTCACAACAGCTGTTTCATCATTCTGAGCTTCTTCCGGTGAGACTTCTTCATCATGAACTTCATCTCTGTTTATGGACTTTTGGCATAGATTATGTCTTCATCCACCGTTCTTTGAGACATAATTCTCTTTTTCCCTGTGGGATTAGTCTCACAGCAAAATATGCAGTAAAAGAGCTCTAAAAACTAAGTCTATCCAAGTGATGATAGGTAGATTGATTTCACTAGACAATGGATAGTATACACGTATGCCATAATTGAATTTTAAATCAAGTTTGCAGTTCAGAGGCATATATGGACAGATTAAAGCTTAATTGTTAAGCAATAAACTGATTTTTATCTAATATATATTTCATCTATGGAATGATCTGTCCTACTTTCATTTTTCATGCTTATAGCAGTTTTGCAGGTTGTGTTCTATGATAAAGCCTATATAAGCAGTTAAGCATGTAAAAATGTACTAGGACTTACAGTCAATGATTTCATAATCATTGTAATCACGCTTTCCTGAAGATGGATGATTTGACAATTGTACATACTTGATGTTCATCATCTTTTTTTCAGATATATCACTTTCTCTTCAGTTTGTGAATTTTCAGGTCTCTAACTGCAGTGTCTGCTTCTTTGTCCAAGAGATTCCATAGCTTGAGAGGTTAACTTCTATTTTTAGAAGTTTCGTAGTTGACTCATCGGATCTTCAACTTTGTGATCAAGAGCCCTTTTTGGTAGAGATCTTTACTGATGTTGATTTCTTGGAAAGTCTTATGATGATTTCTCAGCTTCTTCAATCGATTTGGCAATTTTGCGAACCTCAAGTTCAGGTTGTCGATGAGGAGCAAAGATGGTGATTTCAGCTGCCTGACCAAGGATTTCTTCACTTTAGCTTCTTTCTTCTAGATCGATCTCCTCCAGAAACTGTGTTCTATACCTCTTTAATTAATGGATTAAAGTGAACCTTTAGCTTAAGACTGTTAGGTCTTCGTTTGACTGAGCATTTGCACTGATATCACTTGTTGGAATTTTAGCAGGTGAGCAAATGAGTCAGAGAGGGGTGAATGACCTTTTTTCGCGGAAATTCATTTGGTAATTGAAATTTTGTTTTGGGTCCAGAGTCTGGCAGATTCCGGATGCAGACGGTAAAGATGAATAATGAAAATTTTAATTTGTACAATCATTTTTATCCTGGTTCGGCCCCTGCCTACTCTAGTCCCTAGAACTCTTGCTGGGCTTTAATCCACTATTGGTCTTCTTTTCTGGCAGAAGACAAGCCATTATAGTTGTTACCAAAAACAATACACTTCTCTCCTAGGATATACCATTGAACTTATCCTTAAGTTCAACTGAGTCCGTTACCAGAAGCTGTATTATCTGGAAGTAGGATATACCATTGATCTTATCCCTCAAGATCAACTGAGTCATTTTCTTCATGGGATATACCACTCCAGATCTCTCACCAGATCCTAGAGCTAAGTCCCAGTTCATTCAATCACCCCTGACTGAAGAACCTTTACATTTGTTTCTCTCACAAATTTTTGTTTAACAGATAGATTACATTTTGGGTGTTCTCTCATATATTTTTCTAGATCCTAAGTCTCCTTAGTTGCTCTTTATAGCATATGGATCAGCTACTTCTTCGATTCTCCTTGTCCTCTTTTTATAGATTGATCTGAGTTAGTTACCGTTGGAGAAGGATCAATCCTGATCGTTGAAGAAGTTATTCTTTGGTGCATCCGGACCGTAGATTGAGCCGTTAGACTCAATTTAATTCCCGTTTGATTTTTGGAAATGGTGCACCGATAGAAGATCATAGGATTTCAGATATCTCTAGTTCACTGAAGATCTTCCTTGTAGCCTTTGATTTGGGGCGTGCTTCACGCGCCTTTATAATTGGCTGTTTGAGTGACTTTATGTCACTATCACTATTCTTCTTTTGTCCTTTAGTGCCTCTCTCTTCTCTGACATTCTGATAGTTGGTGAGAAGAACATTTAATGCACCTTGAAGACCATTATGAATCTTCTTTAACACACTTGGTCTTTTTGGACTTGTTTGAATCAATTGATACTGGATCCACTTCTGTCCACGTGGATTCCGGATCCTTTCCTTGTTTGCTGAATTCTGAAACTTCCTGATCCGGACTCTCCTTTTGCACTTTGACTTCTCGGATTTTGTTTGTCTTTAAACCTTCCTCGAAGTAAATAGAATCTATGGCTTGGGTGTGACGCTCTCAGCAAGCTCCTCCATTTGATGTAAGCAAGATCCTAAGAAAAGATTCAAACACATACCAACAATAATTTTTTATACATACCCCCCACAATCCTAGGCATATTTGATATCTACTCCCCCATAATCCAAGTCTAAATGCTTCATGCTAGAATGAAGCAGATTGTGATGAGTGTTCCGGATTCCATTTACTATCCTTCAGTTGTTATCATCATTGTCGTTCAAATTACATATTACATAAGATAGTAGCAACAAGTCATAAAATAAGATTAGAAGAGATAGTTACAAATTTTATAATTATAACCTATCTACTTCTTCTTTCTTGAGCATTTTGCGCTTGCTCCGGATTCTTATGATGTTTTCCTTTATCAAACATCTTTGCTTTGTAATGCATCTGCTCTCTAAGGTTGGTAGAGAATAGTTAATTGCATCTTCAGAATTTGCGTGGGACTTCTTCTGATCATGTTGCTTTATCAGAATCAGTCACTAAGAAGGCTTCCAGATCCGGAGTTGTGTATAGTTCGGATTTTCAAGCTTTGTCTTCTGGAATTGTGTAGAGTCCAGGTCTTCTCATAAGTTTACTGTGATTCTTCATCTGCTTTTAATTACTTGTACCTTTGTCATTAGTGCTTTCATTCTCTTAGTCTCAACTTCTTTATTCTAGAGTGTAGCCTTGATTGAACACTAAGATTTTCTACTCTTCCCTTGATGATTCTAAGATCGTTGGAATCTGCTCTTCATTTGTTCTTGCTTGTTGTCTTGATATTTATAGTTTGATTACGGAGGCTACATCTTCTGGATTGTTGTTCAAACTCTTGATATCTTCTACTTGAGCAAAGTTTTTGACTTTGACTCCGGATCCTTGGTTTCTTCGTTGGTTCCCGATCTCCATGTTTGTCCTTGTTCCAGGAATGTAATTCCTTGGTCTTATGATCTGGACCTTTATCTTTTTCTTTAACTTAAGAATTTGTTTCCTTCAAACCTTGGTGAATTCATTCCTTGTTATTCCTACTATGCTTCGGAACAACTCCAACAATCTCCCCCATTTGATGGAAACAAATTTTAAGGAAAAATAATAGTTTGTACAGGTCTGATTTTTACTCCCCCATAACTTTGGATATTTGTTCAGAATTTGGTTATGGATATACTCTTTTACCGGAATGAACTATATATCTTCTGTTTTAAACAAATCAGTTTTGACAAGTTTAATTTCAGATAGATAATAGTATTACACGAATTACAAGTAGACATTATAGCTAGTTTTACAATTGAAGTGATAACTAACTAAGTCTTCTATTGCTTTCATGTTTCGGGATCTCCTCGCTCCTTTTGTTTCCGAAAACTCTTTTTATTGTTGAATTAATTTGGTGGACGTAGATCTTATGAGTTGTGTACTTTCCTTCCTTTATAACTTGATTTGTATTTGATTTTACAGCTAATATATGTAAATTAGTTGAGGAGCTTGAACTTTAAATTTCTAAATTCCGTAATACATTTTTATTTCTTTTTTTATTTAAATGTGTATTTTCTTATCTACTTTTTTAAAAAAAATCTACTCAATAGTCACATAATTTTAATATGTTTAATGTACCGTAAAAGTGAATATATTTTGCTTTTTCAATTAGAAGGGGGTTAGTTTGAGGGTTTCAGGGAAAGGGAATCAAAAAGCTCAATTTCCTTTATTGTTGTTTGTTTAGAGAAAAGAATCAAAATGATTCCCCGTTTTCCTTTATCTATTACCCATAAAAACTCCATCTCATTCCCCTCTAATCCCTAAAGTTTTTCATTCCCTTTCCCCCATCTACTTCTTTTACTCATTATTTTCATAAATGGATAATATTAATACATTAATGTAAAATTATTATTTTTTATATTAATTAACATAATGTATTATACCATACTAATATTTATGCTATAATAACAATAATGATTTGCACAGTCGTTTTAGTAATAGAAATAACGATGTTTTCATGAATTTTGAACTTCAAGATAATGAGTATGAATTTTAAGCATGGATATTATGTTGTTTGGATATATTGTATGACATTACTAAAATCAAAAATTTATTATGAAATCAAAATGCAAGCAGAATAGAATATTAATAAAATTTTGAAGTGAATTTGTGGAAAAAAATATTATCTCATCTAAATGCATCTAATGATGAATGGAAAAACAATTAAAAAGTCATAAATTAATTTTATACTCTTAAAAAAGTTATAGATAATAACGAAATATTTTTAATTACTTAAATAAATACATTGTCTATTAAATATATCTAGTGGTTAATAATTGAATCTGTGACCCTAGAGGTCACAGGTTCGAATCCACACTCGGGTGGAGAGGAATAAGAGTCTTCTTTGAATATTAATGTAAGTCCATTGTGAGACAATTTCTTTTTTAAAAAATATCTTCTAAATCCATTTCGTATTGAATTTGATATGATCACAAATTATCTATCTATGCATCACACAGAATACTATGTTATTAACTTGTTTGAAATTGTCATTCAGCACGTCAAACTTTAAAATATTACAAATAACTCATCAAACTTTATGAAAGGTACAACTAACTATCTCAACTTACTAAAAGCATAAAAAAATAACCCCTAATGCTATTGTGACATACGACTGTTTAAACTTTTATTTTGTTCGTCACGTCGACATTAAAGGGTTATTTTTTTATGCTTTTAGCAAGTTTAGATGGTTAGTTATAACTTTAATAAAGTTCAACAAATTATTTGTAATATTTTAAAATTTAGCATGCTGAATGATAATGTCGAGCAAGTTCATAAAGATATTTATGTATTCAACCAAATAAAAAGTTAACTAACCCAAAATTGCAGATGAAACTACAGTTTAACGAAATCGAATCACTCTAACTTTCTTCACATGACAACAAATCAAGATATCATGATTTATCTAGAATCTCCTAAACTTGTCTCTAATGATTTCTTGTCTTCATAATCTTTTGAAATCTCACTTTTTGAACTTGGAAAAATATGTTAATTAGCGCCTTTCAACTTATGAAAAAGCGTCAATTTTTCTCTTAAACATCACGTGTCGGTTTGTGATTGACTTGACTTTTTAAAGATGTCAATATTTTCAATCTAAGTAGAAGTTGACATGTAAATTTTAAGTTTATAGGTGCTTCTCATATAAGGTTATGGAACGAAAAACTATTAAAAATATAATTTAAAGGGATGGATAAAATTTTGAAAGCTAGAGAAACAATAAGTTTTTAAAAAGTAAATTTAAGAGAATTTGTATGCATTATGCCAGTATTTTCTTTATGCACCTTTTTGTTGCAATAGTTGGCTGTTTGGTGGAGTGAGTTCTCCACTCAACCCGCCCTTTTGGGTCTATGCCACTAGTCAATATTTGCTGAAAACATTCTGAGACATCGCTTATTTAATTGAGGATATTTTTGAAAATTAATTGAGGTTATCTCAATTTTTTTTCAGATATTAAACAAGAATCAATAAGATAATATCCACATAAATTTCGAAAATAATTTGACTGAAAAAGAAGTAAAAGACAAAATACCTAATTAATGCTGAAATATGCCCACCTCAAAAAATTAAAAAATAAGAAAATTGACACATAACGAGAAAACGAGTCAACAGCCACACAAAGAAATTACAGGCTGGTCCGGATCTAAAATTAAATTTTGATCCATTTTTATAAAATTTTTATGTGAAGTGACAGTTTAATGATTAAAAGAGAAGTTAAGACTAATTATAAAAAAAATTGAACTAAAAAACAAGAATGAGTCTAAAATTCAATTTTAAACCTGGACCATCCTATAATTTCCGGAAAAGAAAAACATGCGTAAGATATTTCATGTAGTGATGCTGCCACGTGGCAATGGGATCTGGTTGATTTGTGTTCCTCAGTTGTTTGCTTCCATCAATGGATTGGCCCCTATTTTCTTCAGCCCCACCACTGTCGATTTCCCCTCATTCTCTATTTTCTCCAAATCAATCTTCTTTTTCCCCAAAGTTTCAATCTTTACTCAAAATAATGGCAGCTTCAGCTCTCTTCTGCAACTCAATCAACCCTCCATCTTCCCTTTTCTGCCGAACCCATTTCTCAATTCCATCAATCAACTCTCAATCTGTCGAAATCTCGCCATTTTCAGGCTCCAATTCGAAGAAAATGGCCCCAAGCAAGAGGGTGAAGAGGACCCAGTTGAGAGCAGTGGCTGCTGAGTCGGTAGAAGTGAAACCCCCTTTAGAGGGGAGGAAGAAGGTGAAGATTCTGGTGGCAGGGGGCGGAATAGGGGGGCTGGTTGTGGCATTGGCGGCGAAGAGGAAGGGATTTGAGGTGATGGTTTTCGAGAGGGATTTGAGTGCTGTGAGAGGCGAGGGGCAGTACAGAGGGCCGATTCAGATTCAGAGCAATGCTTTGGCTGCTTTGGAGGCCATTGATTTGGGCGTTGCTGATGAGGTTATGGAGGCTGGCTGTATTACTGGTGATCGCATTAACGGCCTTGTTGATGGCATCTCTGGTTCCTGGTAAGCTTAAAGTAAATTTCAATTGCAAGTTGCAGAGGCATAAAATTGTTGGATGTGGTGAATCAAATTGTAATTGAGTCTCATTATTGTTGTGGAATTATTCGGTTTGATTTAATCAATTGAACCGACTGGCTCCATTTATTAGGTACGTGAAGTTTGATACGTTCACTCCAGCAGCTGAAAGGGGGCTTCCAGTCACGAGGGTTATTAGCAGAATGACTTTGCAGCAAATTCTGTCACGTGCGGTTGGAGAAGATGTAATTATGAATGAAAGTAATGTTGTTAATTTTGAGGATAAGGGAGACAAGGTAATTCTATTGAATCGAAATTACCTCAGTAAAAGTAAGTTACAGTTTGGTTTTTTATTTTAACTTAAGTACATTTAGGTCGCTGTGATGCTCGAAAACGGTCGGCAATTCGAAGGTGATTTCCTTGTTGGTGCTGACGGAATATGGTCAAAGGTACTTTTGACCAGCCTAACTCTTGTAGTTGTCGCTAAATGTTCATTTATTTCAAACTTGCGAAAATTTCTTATAATTACATGAACTAGTAAAAGGTGCACCAATTTATCCACTAAATGAAATGCGTTAGCTTTTGTATTTGAAAAGTCAGATTTGGAGCATTTTTTTTCCAAATTCAAAGGGTAACTAAAACTTTTAATACTTTTATAGGGTGAATTAGCTTTTATGGCCAACTATAGTGGTTGCAATTTATTACACCTTTATCACCCACTAGAAAAAATTATCAAAGACAAATGCATTTGGAACATACCTGTCTCAAGTAGTCAATTGTCGCATTGAACTCTTAATTTTGTTTCTCATATCGGATTCGCTTTTGTACGCCATATGCCAGCTTCTAGTTGGAGAGTGAAAATCATGTTGACTATATCTTTGCAAGTCAAGATTAATATGGGACTAGCACATGACCTTCAAGCGGTAATAACTTTTGTGAAGTCCAAAGGTTAAAAGGAACTACTGAAAGTTCAAGGATTCAATTGACTGTTTAAAAGTATAACAACCAGCCATCAATGCATTTGGCCAGTTTCTTATAGATTTATCATTTTACAAATTTTGCTCTCACATCATGTGCATAGGTAAGGAAAAACTTATTCGGGCAAACGGATCCCACATACTCGGGCTACACTTGTTACACCGGCATTGCAGATTTTGTCCCCGTGGATATTGAGACAGTCGGCTATCGGGTATTTCTAGGTCACAAGCAATATTTCGTTTCTTCAGATGTTGGCGCCGGAAAAATGCAGTGGTATGCATTTCACAATGAAGCCCCCGGCGGAGTAGATAGCCCCAACGGTGACTACTCTTTAAATTCTCTCAATATGTTCATAAAATGAATGAAGAACGACTATTAATGTGAAAATATTTTGGTTTTATAGGTAAAAAGGCAAGGCTACTAAAAATATTCGAGGGGTGGTGCGATAATGTGATAGATTTAATACAAGCTACCGATGAAGAAGCCATTCTTCGGCGCGATATTTATGATAGGGCCCCTAAGTTTACTTGGGGAAACGGCCGTGTGACGTTGCTAGGGGATTCGATTCATGCTATGCAACCAAATCTCGGTCAAGGGGGTTGCATGGCAATCGAGGTATACTTTTGATAGCTCTTAATTGTGGACTCAAACTTGCATTAGTAAACAATTAAACATCGCTATATAGGTCAAATGCGTAAAAGAAATCATAAAATCTCTAATAATATGATTTTTTTAACAAATGACAAAAAACACTAGCTTCTAAGTGTAGATTTTGTATCATTACTCCAACAATTATTTTCTCTCCACATTTGTTTATGATTTATCCCATTTTTTTAGAAAAATTAAATAAAATTAGCCATGATTTATCCCATTTTATTCAACAAGTTATTTACTAAAGATTTTTCGAGTCTCTAAGAAAGCATTGACACTCTATTAAGCATAGCAGAGACTTGGCGAAAGTTGCTGATGAATATACTAAAATCCGAACTGAAATTCGAATTTCATTGTTTTAGGATGGTTATCAACTTGCAGTTGAGCTTGAGAAGGCATGGAATAAAAGCATAAAATCGGGGCGTCCTATTGATATTGTTTCATCTCTAAGGCGGTAAGCCTTGTTATGTTCCGAATAATCTTACAAAGAAAGATTTGTTTTTGAGGTTGTTTAGCATTAAATTATAATACATAAAGGAAATTGTAAAGTTTTTGAATAAAAATGTCTATTCTTTTTTGCAGCTATGAAAGAGGAAGAGTGCTTCGGGTTTCTATCATCCACGGAATGGCAAGGATGGCAGCCATCATGGCTTCAACTTATAAGCCTTATTTAGGTGTAGGCCTCGGTCCATTGTCGGTACGTATCGTTACAAATCAAAAATCTCAATTATAGCCTTACAATTGCAGCATTTAAAAAATCTAATTGATGTTTGTTGCAGTTCTTGACAAAGTTTCGAATTCCACATCCCGGAAGAGTTGGCGGGAGATTCTTTATGGACTTATCAATGCCTTTGGTGCTCAACTGGGTCTTGGGTGGCAATAGGTGAGATATTTGCCTTCACTTTTTATCCCGAATGTCAACCTTTGTGGCTCAATGAGATGTTATGTTTTACGATTTTCCAGCTCAAAACTAGAAGGGAGGTCTCTTGCTTGCAGATTGTCGGACAAAGTAAGTTGCTTACTATTGAAATTGTCAATATCTTTCGATGTTTGACATTGTCTAATATGTGTCTAATATACTTCTATAGGCAAATGAGCAGTTACAGAGATGGTTTAGAGATGATGATGCACTAGAGCGTGCGCTCTGCGGCGAGTATGTATTATGTTTCTTCTAATTTTTTTAAAAGAACAATTCTGAATAATCTAATGTCGGTACGTTTTTGCAGGTGGTTTCTTTTGCCGTGTGGAAGCGACACTTCCGGACCGATCCATTTAAGGAAGGACGAAAATGCATCCTGTGTCATTGGGTACGTTACGATTTCTGTAGTTTAAAAAATCCCACGCCATATTATCTAATGACAATTTGTAATTGAATAAATGCAGGAGTGTTTCGCAACCCGGAGTGTCTATCGTGCTATCCTCACCCGAGGTCGTTCTTAGCCTACTATCTTTTGACTCACCACAAGCCGTTTGGGATTGCTTTCCCTCGAAGCAGAAGATTTTGTTAGAAAAAAGACTTTTTAAGACAGAAGCGGGAAAAGCAATCTCTAACAGGCCCCAATATAGTCTTTAGCGATACTAATATCAATTTTCTTTTCAGGTTTCTGAAATGCACGCTCGGATTACCTATAAAGATGGGGCGTTTTATGTCATCGATCTGAATAGCAAGCACGGCACCTTCATCACCGAGTAAGTTCGGGAAGCACTACTTTTTTC
>CAOJBJ012217267.1:0-15471 GCA_948291685.1 Euphorbia celastroides | reverse complement strand
CTTTTTTAAGTGATTTAAATGATTATGCTTACGGATTTTAAAATTAAGAGTTTTGGAAAGAGAATCCAATATCATTTCAACATTTCAAAACAGTATACTTCACTTTCAACATGCTTTTTATGAATTAGAAACATTTCACTCTTCCTACCAAAAAAGAAACAGAGGTCAAGAGCACCGACGTGATTTTGGCGGCAAAGATCGGCGGCCCGGCGTGACCAGACTTCAGCGGCGAGTATCGACGGCCCGGCGTGACCTGACTGCGGCGGCGAGGATCGGCGGCGGGGTCTCTCTCTTTTTTTTTTCTTTTTTTATGATTTCGGTTCCCATTTTTTCCAGCGGTTTCAGTTTTCACCGGAAAATGTCGTCGGACGGCGTTTTTCGCCAGATCTACCGCTGACTAAAGAGATCGGTGTCGTGTTCGCCGGGAATAGGTGTTGGGAAGGGCGATCTCGAAACACCGCCGCCGGAACCGCCTGTAAATCGTCAGATCTGGAACCGTCATCGCCGGAAACGCCTGTAAACTCACCAGATCTGGCAACGGGATCGTCGGAAACGGCGAGATCTGGGCGGTGACGGGACTCGACAGGGAGGCTTCGGCGGCAAACAGCGAGACAGCGGCGGCGGCTTCGCCGGAAGGTGAGAGGTCGCCAGCGTTTTCTGTTTTGACTGTGTAGTTTTAGTTTTAGACATTTTCAAATCTCGTATTAGTTTTTAGGACATTTGTTTTCTTCCCCAATTTTTGTTAGACAGGGTGTGAATTTAGTAGTAGTTTTTTTAGACTTTTGTTTAAATTCCCCTAACATAAATTAATATGATTTATAGTACATTTTAGCCACCTAATGGAATATACTTTCGGGCAAAATTCCTCCTTTTTCACATTGATGTGTGCTATATTGAATAAATCAATGTGAAATTTATGCCCAACTTAACTAGCTAATTCTCGTTATTGTTATTTAATTTTGACAATTTTGGATTTAGGTAGTACATATCTTCCTCTTTGAAGTTTAGAAATGAAATTCATCGTCATGCTATTTGTGTGGAGCCACCAACCACAGAACCCTACTAACCTAACCAATATCTTTACATAAAACTATAATATTATTTAATAGTGAAAGAGAATAATGAAGGAATTTTATTTGAGGAACAATAACATTTTTAAAAGAATAGAAAAATGGAAATTGGAATGAACAATCATTCCACTTTTATCCAACTTGCCACCAATCACGCCACTGCCTTTCTTTTTACTTTTAATATAATTCAATTTACAAAATTCATTTCATTGCTTCTAACACTAATTCTCGTACACAGACAAATTTGAAGTTTATAAAGTATAGAAGTTCCAAATTTTGAAGTTAAATGAAAGCCATAATTTGCTCGGCGATGTTAAACCTTTGCGTCTTTTATAGGACATTTATAGGATCCTCGACACCTTTTGCTAATTCAAATTGACTCCTATAGTAAGAATTTTACGATTTGGATTAAACTTGGAATGCACACAAAATATATTACGCACGTGGTTTTAATCTATCAAAACAAAAATAATGTTCTATCATTCTTAATCACTTACACGTGCATATGTTAGGCTATGAATATGAATTAGTAAATATCATTCTCGATATCATCCCTTGTCCTTGAAACTGTCGAAATGGTTCAATGTTTGGTAACTTTTAAAGTTACACAATTAAAAGTTATAAAATACACCAATCTCTTCAAAAAATTTAATAATTATTAAAAAAAGTGCAACGTTTAAATTTATAACAGCAAAAACTATAGGAAAGGTGTAAATAATTATGATTTGATAGTCAGGTCACGTTTGTTAGATAAGACCACACTTGGATATATTTATCATTACTTTGCTCCTTTTTACTTCTAAGTCAAACAAATAATTATCAATGTCGATTTATATCAATTTTGTTCTTCATGTGTTATTAAATGTGTGCAACTTTTCTTAACCACTGCAAATAATGAATAATAATGCACAAAATAAGATCAAACGTCCTTCTCTATAAAAGTTGTTTTTGCACCCTATGCCCAATATATGGAGGTAAAATTCTAGTATTACGATAGTATTGGAGAGAGAATTGATATTCAATGAAGTGAACATGTATTGATTCGTTGTTAACATTAGTTAATGTATGTTGCAAAGTCTTGGCTTAACGGTGACGGACTGACAGTAATAGATAGTTTATTTGGTTGTTAACTTATAATTAATATAGACATTAACTATTTGGTTGTATACATCTAGACAATAAAATAGAAATTGTCTATAATTAATGATGTCACGTGGGACATGGAAAATGAGCTAAATAAGCTAGTAAAGATGAATTTTTAAATTTGATGTCTATTCATTTCTATGTGACAAGACAATTAGTGAAATTGACAAATTATTAAAGATGTTCTTAAAACTAAAAATTCTCTATATTTTTCCAAATATAGTCTTCTGTACTTCTTTTTTATTTTTATAATATATCTGCAATAATAAACATTGCATACATAAAATTTATCTTCATTTTTTAATGAGTGTTATTTTTGACATGTTCATAAATATTAAAGCAGCATTAAATAATATTATAAAAATACTAATATACTCCTAATTAAAGTAGAGTACAAAGTAATGCATGATACTTTATTAATCTTTTTTGTCTTTCACGAAGTAAAGTAAGAAAATATCACATTAAAAATTACTCTCTCCATTTTTTAATACTAGTCATTCTAGCAAATTTTTTTCCTTTCTTTGTACTTGTCATTTTCCTCTTTTCTAGATATTTTTTTCCATTTGTTTCTATTTTACCCTCATTTACTCCAAGTAATAACTTTTTTTTATTGACAATTGCTCTTTAATTCTAGTGAAAACACAAAGCTAATTTAATACTTTACATCTATAATTAATTGTTCTTAAATTAATGTGCACACAACTAATGACTGGTATTACAAAATGGAGGGAATATAAAAGAATTACATATTTCTAAAAAATGAAGCAGTAAAAATGATGTTAAATGGAGTTTGGAGTGAGCTGACCAGCTGTTGAAACAACATTTAGTAAAATTGACAAAATAAATGTCAAAAATTGAAAACTACAATTGCTTTTGGAAATGAACAAATTGGGCGAGTGGGGGCAAGAGTGAGAAACACACAAAAACTGCAGAAGTGGCTTTGAAAGAAGAATGGCAATGGCGAGCTGAGTCTCTTTTACTCAAAAGATCAGACAGCCAATTGCTTTCCTTTTCACAAAATTTCAATCCAACGGTTACAGTCCACCCATAACTTCCTCCGTGACTGGTGGAGAGAGAGAGTTTCAAAATTCTTCCTTTCAAACTTACTCATCGAAATTAATAGCAAATTCTTCTACTTCCAGTTCTAGTCACAATCCACTCTGATTTCTAATCGAGAAATTAATACTTCGAAAATTGAAGTGGGTTCCACTGTTATTGCCTCAAATGATGAGTTTCTGCTTTAAAAAGCTCTCGCCTTTTCACCTCTTTCAACGTGCTATCCTTTGATGCTTGTCTCCTCTTCCTCTTCCCCTTCTGTAATTAAGCTCCTTTAGAGGCTTCCGTTTGCTTTTGTAGCATCTCGTTAAAATTCGAGATACCATTGTTAATGTTTGTCTCTTCTCTATAGTTTGTCCCAACAAAATCTGCTTCCTTTGTCCCCCTTCGTCACTGTCCTTTTACTCTGCTTCTCCCCACCTGGGTTTTACTTTTCTAGATTGGCCGCGTCGTTTATTTGATTTGGGGGAAACGGGTTTTGGCCTATTGCCTTGGATACGGAAGAATTACTGAGTTTGTGTAGCAATTGGAGGACCAGGTTTGTCCCTTTTGATTTTGTTTGAAGCCCAGTTCTTTTTATTGTCGGTATATTCTGGTTTTGTGAGGAAGTTAAGGAATAATTAACCCAGTCTAAAGTTGCTGTCTTTACTGAACTCTTGGTCCAATGAGAGTAATCTCTCTATTGTATGGAATCCATAGATGCTTACCTATTAGGATCTTTCGCCTAAATTCCTTAATTTGATGCTTTTTGGAGGATTTCCCGGGTATGCTTTTTTGGGGTTAGCTGATAAATTTAGTGTGTTGGTGAAGATTCTGCCATTAAAAAAAGGCTACTTGTGACTGCCAAAGCAATATCTGGCTTATACTATTCCTTCAGCTTTTTAGTTCTTTAGCTGCTCTTTTTTGTAACCCCTCTTTCTCTCTGAATTCTTTGATGTTGGAATCTTGAAATTGTGTGACGGTTCAAATTGGGTTTCAAATGTGTCACAGTTCTATTGATGTTCATTGGTAATTTTGTGGGTTTCTAATTTCAGGTGCAAATTAGATTGTTCTGTAGTTTCACACTATTTGATAATTATAGGATTGTGTTCTGTTTCACAGCTTTCTGTATTCTGTTGTTTTGTTGCTTTATATCTAAACTTGCCTTTGTAATTTAGGCAGGATAGAGGAACTGAATAAGGAACCATGACTGCATCTTCAATATCAAGAGAGGCATCAAATTATGATGAAGTTTTTATGCAGCAGAGCTTGATGTTCTCTGATAGTCTTAAGGTGTGTTTGATCTTATATTTCACTTGAAATAAAGTTACATTTTTTCGGTTTTCCATTAAAAGATCAATATCTTCAATGTGTGCAATGTACTGGATTTAGTCCAAGTGGTACATCCATAATGGTTGGATGGGGATGACCAGGGATCAATCCTTGGCTCCTTCAAAAGCTCCTTTCAATCAAAAAATATGCACAAGTTTTGATTCCAAATATTTACTTCCTCAATGTGTATAAGTTCACTTCGAAGAAATGCTTCTCCTACTTGTGCTTTATAAATGAATTTGAGTTGATATTGGTCTTGCTGAAATGGGATTTCTCGTTGAATTTATTTTATGCATCTTTATGTTTTAGGATTTGAAGAATCTAAGAACACAGTTGTACTCAGCAGCTGAGTATTTTGAGCTATCCTACACAAATGATGACCAGAAACAGATGTGAGTGGCTGGGATTTCTTCATGAATGGCATTTTGATGGTCTTGATTGTTTTTCTTTGTATTCACCGCCCAGACTTTTCAGAAATTAGGATGTCTTTTTATGTGCAGAGTAGTGGAGACATTGAAAGACTATGCAATTAAAGCTCTAGTAAATACTGTGGATCATTTGGGTTCAGTGACATACAAGGTTAATGATCTTTTGGATGAAAAGGTCGATGAAGTTTCAGGAACCGAATTTCGTGTTTCTGGCATCGAACAGGTATCCTCAATTCTCATTCATTCTTGCAACAGTTGAACCATAGACTCTTCTACTGGTTGCACCTCAAATGAAATGATTGCTCATTTAATACAATTAATAAGTTCTCTATCCGATTGAACATCTTTTCATGCATTTTACTGAGAATCTGGGATGTTTGTGCATTTACTTTGGTTCTGGTTTTGGTAGAGATTGCGGACATGCCAGGACTATATAGATCATGAAGGAATCACTCAACAATCATTGACAATCGATACTCCCAAGTACCATAAGCGTTACATCTTGCCAGGTAATAACGGTTCTCTACTTTATTCGGATGCTACTATTGCTATTATTGGAAAAATTTGGTATCTTGTATCCTCTGTAGCTATGAAGTTTGAATCTTTAAAAATGGTCACTTTATTAGTTTCTTTTCAGTTGAAAATCAGAATTTTTTGGCGTCTTATGTACGTTGTGATCATAAAGTTTGAATCTTTAAAGTGGCAACTTTATTTTCAGTTGGAGAAACAATGAATGGAGCGATTCGTAATAAAGCAAAATACATAGGATGCAACCTTGATGATGAAGATGATTGGCATCAGTTCCGAAATGGTATCTAGATTATACCTAGTATTTCTCAATTTTTATGTTTCAATAATCTGATTCGTTCCTTTTTGGTATCTGTTCTTTAAGCTGTTCGCGCCACAATTACCGAAACTCCAACACCTCCAGTAGTAAGGTAAAAATTTCATCTTTCTCATCTAATAACAAATAATTGTTTTCTTCAATAAGATTGCTAAATTTGTCAACCTTTTGTCCATTCAGAAGAGGGCGATCCCCGTCTCCTTCTCCAAGGCCACCTCCACAGCGATCTGCAACCTTTTCCTTTACTTCTACCATGCCTAAAAAAGAATCCGGTATTATTTTAACTGCACATTTTTCCCTAATATGCCCTTGAGCTTTATACTCTGTGATATTATAGTAACCTTTTCGCTATTGGTTATCAGATAAGCGCTCAGTTTCCCCTTATCGGTTTCCATTGTTGCGTTCTGGGTCCATGTCCATGTCAAGTAGGCCAACAACGCCGACTAGCAGCAGGCCAACTACTCCCAACTCAGTGACTCCCTCTAGGCGACGGGTAAGCGAGAATGTGATTATCGTTGTTTGATTAGAGCATGTAGAACTTTTGAAGTGCTTATTGTTGTTGATGTACTTGTTCTAGTATCCTTCGGAACCTCGAAAATCGGCTTCAATGCGCTTTCAAACAGAAAAGACAAGTTCGAAAGATGTGGAGCAACAACCGAGCAAAAGTAAACGGCTTCTCAAAGCGTTGCTTAGTCGAAGGAAAACCAAGAAAGATGAAATGTTGTATACGTACTTGGATGAGTACTGAGGAACAACGAATTCTGATTTTTGTTTTCGGGTTTCTAAATGCGCTAGGTATATGTTTAGTGTTTCAAGCCATAGCAAATATATGATGCAAGGTAATTTTGTTTTTTTTCTTTTATAGTTTAATGTTATTTATGTATACTATTGCATTATATGCTAAGCATGTTTTTGGTAGTTTATAGAGTCTGTAAAATGCATATTTCAATGGGATGCAGACCCGGTACGAGAATGTGGTGGATTGTTTTTGTTTGAAATACGAGTATTTTTGAGTTACTGCAAAAGTTGCAGGCTTTTTAAATTAGTTGAATCCTTAACCTTGAAGAAAGGGGAAAAAACATGTGACATGCATATCACGCATGCTCTCTACTTAAAAAAGTTAGTTTAATCACATTATAGTTTGGCACAGGTTTAATTAATAAGAGGTGACCTTTGAAACTTAAAAATGGAATGAGTATTTAAGACGACAACTAATTGAATAGTTATTCAGAATGATCTAATTTATACCAATAATCGCTTCTTTTCCCAAACATTGCAAGAACGTCAACAAATGCAGAAAAAAGACTGCTCTATGAACATCAACGAGATGTGCAAGTAATACCTCTTTGAAGGAAAAACAGTGTGGAGCAAGAAATTTGTTTCCTGCTTTCGCCAAAATAGTTAGACGTTTGAATCATTGTTGTTCATAGTTCAAATCTTTGATGATTTTTTGAATAATGCATAAGGAAAATCTCTCTGAACCTTATGAATTTACTAAGAAATGGAGCTAAGGCAGCATAGTTAACTATCAATCTATCATTAAAACGATTAAACTAGACAATAACCCAAAGCAAATGTCACAAAACCTGCATTTTTTTGAAGAATGTCACAAAACCTGCACTTAAGTTCCACAGCGTGAACACTAATACAGGAGATATTCAATAGCACAAATACCTAAACTCACTCTTATTAGACTAGGAGTCTATGACGTGGTAAAATAATTAATTCGAATTTTAATTGTTTTAAACAATATTATTCACAAAAGTTGGTGAAATAGTTAAAGGGCTACAATGATCATCCCACTTTTGCACTAACCTTAATCCCACTTCTGTACTAACCTTAATTATTCAATGGCATACATTATGAATGATTAATATGATACTAAATAATCTAGCAAAGTGTTAGCACCATCACTTATCAAACAAGACAAGGAAACCTAACTGAGGGGAAAAAATAGCTTTTTCATGAATTTCAATTTTCTCAATTTTCTATAGTTCGATTAAAAAAATGCAGATGTATTTTTTTCCATTTTTGTGATGATGGAGATGTGCCAATTAATTATACAATTATAATAGTTTTGTAACGTTACGTGTATACATAATAGTAATGTGATAAAGAATAAAGTGAAAAGGGTAAGATAGGAGATGCTGGAATAATATAGGGTATATTCCAGTGCCATGATAGTGTAACTTGAAAATTTTGAGAATATGAAATGGAATATTTGATGGTATATTACTTGACACCTTCTATTACATATTATAAGGAATCATTTTTCACCACTTGTTTTCCTCTCTTCCTTCGTCTTCCTCCATCCATCATCTTTTATAGGCAAGTTCTCTCTCTCTCTCTTTCATTAACTTTCTGTCTATGTATCTAATTTATATGATTTGTATCACTATGTCATTTAACTCAAAACAGCATGTAATTCAAGTTTATTCATATTTTCTGATTCTGAATATCATTGTTTACTGCATTCGATAGTTAGCTATTTATTATTCGGTCCTTTAATTGGTGTAGCTCCATTAATACATGTTATGAAGTGGAGGTGAGTGATCCGAGTTGATACCATTTAACTCTCCTTGGACAAAGCTGATATGCTTAGCATCAGTATTTCAAAACTTATGTCCAAACTCCAATTACAGTTAGAATATTTTCAGTACAGCCAGTAGAATAATACATGCACACAAAACAATACAAATGTGCATGCTCTCGCTGATTTTTCACTGTATCTTCTCCTCTTCGTGGTCCAAAGTTGAGAATTTTTGTATATCTCTTACTGTTTCTACAAATCTATATATAGTTGACATGTTATTTGATGGTATAACATGGGCGAGTTTCACAAATCAACCCCTCTTTTGAGTATTACTTATAGCTATCTTTGTTGGTCATAAATACACTGGTTACTCGAGCAATGAACCCTGCTCAACAAAAGGCCATAGGTTTATGGTTGTCGAACTGATACTCTTCTTAACAGGAGGTTTCAAAAGCAAAACTCATTTACCAGTGAAAAAAGGGGTTCATTGACATATAGGTTGTGTATGTGAAGAGCCCACTTTTGCTGGTCTTAGCGCCCTTCGAGCATTTCGGGCATGCTCAATTACCAACACAAACAGGCCACAGATATATAACAAGCATGCTACTAGCTTATCCAAAACGCCATGTGTTATGTGCATATTGTTTTCGGCCTCTGCAGTTGTCCTTCTCAGTACAATCCTTCTTCTCAAGAAGCCTAAAAAAGAAAACATTAGAATCAGTCAGAAATGAGAATTGGTACTGCCGTTTGAATATGATTTACTGAAGTTCATTTGTGTTAAGAGCCATTCGATGTGTTTTGGCATATGATATTCACAAATTTTGTCACTTCTTACTCTTAGGTAGTTGTAAAAAAATGTAAGGCTAGAGTGGCACTTCAGCCCTTTGACTTGCCTCACCTTGCTACGTCAATTTGTGCTAGAATGAACTTCAGATATCAATTTGGTCCTTTACCTAACATGATTATTCTCAAAATTAATCCAAAATGATCAACCTTCGTATCAAAAGATCAACACTTGTCACTCAAAGTGTCACGTTTTGACTAGTTTGACTACAAATGCCATGTTGACTATGTCAAGTTCATTGTAGGCAAATTACCCAACAAGCTGAGTCAAAGAGGGAAGTTGAGCCTTCATCCGAAACATAGAATCTACCTTTCAAGCAGGCAGCCATTTCCATATTCCCGAGACGTGGGCTGAAAATAAAATTTGGATGAGGCTTATAAGCAGCCATAGCTATTCTAGTTTCTCTGTCTAATTTAGTTTACTTGGAAGAAGAGCTTACTAGGTTTCCTCTGAGGCAGATTGGTCCACTCGTGTGGGCTGACCTTTTCTTCAGCTGCCCTGATCAAATCGAGAAGAGCTTGATTGACCTGCGATATTCAGAGGTAAGAAACTCTTATGGCTCTACTTGCCTTCTGCCACAAAAGTACTCAAACTTCCCAAGTAAATTGAAGATTACAGAAACTACAGCTACAAGTTCAACTCATCTGTTTATGACAGTTATTTAATTAGTTTACATTATTTGATGCTTCGAGTGCCATATTCTAGTACTAAATTTTGCTCAATCATTGATGTACCTCCCATTGTTTTGTTTAAGTAATAATCTCAATTGAAAAATGATTGCCAATTGATCCTCTTTATAATTTATACTCCCACCAAATTACAAGTTTAACAATCAGACGTTTGGCATCCTTGTTTAACCAACTTCATCCAAAATCTACCAGACAAGTATACCTCTTCTCTTCTCTCGTGACTCACTAAATGACCACCATGGAGATCTACCATCTTAGCAAATGGATACAACTTCTCTGCAAGTCTCCTCGCATAACATATCTGCGCAATGATATCATGCCTGCAAATCAAACCGTATAATTTAGCAAATCCAGTGATTGTTAAGGTAAGTTTATATGGTTCATGCAAAGCACTCATGATATATTGCTTAATGCTTATTGCATGTCATCTTCATGATGCACAAATTGAAGAGCCGTTTAAATTAGCAATTGTGTTAGTTTTAGTTATTAACTAGTGCTCAGTGCCCTTTTCACCAATGAGCTTATGCTCAGTGTTCTAAGAATCAGCCAGCAAAACCACATTACACTTTTTCTTGGTAGTTTAAGCTATAGCCTTTTTCCTAAAAAGACCGAGCAATTCTCATGTCTTAAAATGAAGAAATAAGTAATTGAGGGTTATTCCAAAAATTCTGTCAAGGAATGGCCTGTGAGGAGATCGGATAATATAACTCATACCGCCTCTCTTTTCCACATACATTGGTGACAACCATAACAAACCAATAAATAATTAAAAAATAGAAGTGAAAGGGGATTTTAGTTTCAATTGAGCACACTGACACTGTTTTAATAAAGTAGGACTTCTAATGATTGATATAAATCTCGAAATTAAGGAATAGTAATCTCTTATCACATGCCTTTGTACCTCCACATCTTAGCAAAATAAATGTTATGTTGACCTCTACTATAAAAAATTCAACGGGGAAAAGACAAAATAAGTTTTTGTTAGCAGCGTATTCTTTGAACAGGGAAATTGAACTGCTTCCAGGGGATTGTTACCTTCCATGTATCACTGATACAAGAAATCCAGCAGAAAGCATCCTTTCAAGTTCTTTTTGTGTGATCTTATGTGTCCAACAGGCATTAATTTGACCATCAAAACCATAACTAGATTGCATCCCAGTTGATGATATACCTTTTACGTATTCCTGCAGAAAGGGCATTTAAAATCACTTCGGGCATTCATTCATGCTATACTATGAAATGACTAGCTGAACCACTGGTTGCCATTGGTCTACTGAGTTTGAAATAAAGTGTGGAAAACTAGGAAAATCAGGCTAGCCAAGATATGCAAGGCGCTTCATAGAATAACTTCTTAAAGGGTAAGAACACTTGTTTCAAGCTGCAGTAAGTCGAAAATAAAAGGATAATATAAGCGCATGTATGTTCAGAAAGTAAAGCAAATTACTTTATATAAAATTGCTCTCCTCTTTTCAGAACCAACAAACTCCTCAAGATATTCATATGAGTAGTGGGTATCCAAGTCAACAGCTGCCCTTTGCTCAGGAGTCTTTGCTTTCAGGAAGCGGATTGCAACTGATATAGTTTTGCGGTCAAGCTGCAAGGAATGAAAATGAGCACATCTTTCCACATACAAAGTTTTATTGATAAATCAGAAACTGTTACTCCACATTTTGACCATTGGAAAACAGCTAAGAGATGTGCTCATTTTGACCATATGGACTCGAGAATTCCAAACATTTTATCAACCAACTCAAACTTTTATGAACTCTTAAGTATTTGGCATTATGTCCATAAGAAACGCCAAGTAAATCCATGACATCATGATAAACTGCAGTTTTACAAACTAGTGATTAAAAATTATATCAGGAACAGCCACCTTCATTCAGATAAGAACACCCAAGCTAACAAGAAAATAAAACAGTAAGAAAAGGTTATACACCAAAAAGAACTACAAAACTCGTCCTTTGGATTTGAAAAGATATTATGTATGAATTAAATACTTCATCATTATGAATGATGAAGTGATTTATGAGGTAGTCAATATATTGCCAACAACCGACCAAATCTCAACCCTTCCCAAGCTTTCGACCAGATAAGCAAAATATCCTATTGGAAGCAACGTCTCAAGCTTCAGCACCAGTCTTGGGCAGCATATGATAATTTGTGGTTTGTATAAAGTTGCAATAAACTTCAACTCTTCCCAAGCTTACAGTAGAATAGATCAAAAGCCCATGTGGAAGCAACCTCTCAATCTGCAGAGCTACTCTGAGGCAGTATTTTTTCGACATGTGGTTCGTACTTTTTACAAAAGCAACATACGTAATATGACCAAATGAAAAATGCATTGAATATGCATTAACAGTAAACATGTAGACTAGTATCACCAAATATTACTGAAAGCAACTTATATCAAGCATTATAAGTCGCATACTTACAGTGACTAATATAGCAAGGTAGATAGAGTATTCTTCGCCCCATTCAGACACTAACAGGGTCTGATAGTCATAGTCGTGCCTACTTACTAGACCAGCTAAATATTATTTCATAGATCGTGCGAGACTGCATGTAACTTGATTGAATGTTTCAACAGATATTTCTTCAATCATCTAGTTAGCAAATTGACTCAATGCTTGAATTGGCCAGTTCCAAACCTCAACATATCACAGCTATCATACATGACATTCACAATTTTTTCCTCAGTATTTCTCCAATTAATAGTGCTTTTGTGTTTTCTAAGAAGATCCAATGTTTTGTTGTTCCTTACATTTATATACCACAACAATTGCAATAAAGTCAGCTACGTCTAATAAAAACAAAAGGTAGTCCTCCCTGGATATTTCGTCAATAAAAAAATGAAATGGTGCATATACTTCTTGATATGTACGGTCAAGTTATGATTATGATTTATGAATGGTGTTTGTTGCACCTCAGGAATTTAAGTGAAGATTGAGACAGAATTCAGAAATAGATTTTCAGAATGACAACAATAGAGAGGATAAAAAAGATTGAGACAGAGAATATGACTATGATTTATAAATGGTGTCTGTTGCACCTCAGGAATTCAAGTGAAGATTGAGACAGACAATTCAGAAATAGATTTTCAGAATGACAACAATAGAGAGGATAAAGAAGTACCAGTTATCATACGAACATCTCAGGGTGATCTATCGCAGAATCAGAAGCATCAGCATTCTGAAAATCCCAGGATCAGTCCTTGTTAACTCACTCAATGGTATCTGGAAGTAATTTTCTAACATGGGTCCAGGGAAGAACGCCAGATTTCATTGAGATTGAATAAAAATTCATTCATTTTCTTTCAAATAGTTTAGAAAGCTTGTAAGGAAGTCTTATAAGCATGTTCGTATGCTGATATTACAATAAGACTTGATGCAATAAAGAAGTAAATTATCTTCATTTAATCATAGAGATGTATTATATATACATATATAGCTAACTATGATTCCCCGAGAAATTCTTGCAATCCTAAATGTTCAGGAAAATCATTTATATTCAGGAGTAAGCTATCTCTTAAATATACTGAGATGAGTTATTACCTTAGGGAAACACTCAAAACCTCCACCAGTCACATTAAGTAATGCCAAAGAAAGAACTCTTTCAGGCACCATCGCTGCTAACTTGCAAGCTATCATTGCACCTAATTATGACCACAGAGGCAATAGATGAAGTTAGTTTCAAACAGAATCGCATCAAACACTGAAAGATTCCAATCACAATTTCTATCCTACTTAGTTAAAGCCTGACGAATATGAAAACCAATAGATTTCTGATGGTGAGGTTGCAACAAAAGTTTCGATACTGAAATGGTGACATTTACTGCTCCAGTAAAAAACGAACAAAAATCTTCAAGGGCAATGGACTTACCCATTGAGTGACCAAATATATGAGCTTTATCCCAGCCTAGATGATCCATCAAAGCAATTGCATCATTTGCCATTATTTTTGTTCTGCAAATACCAAGTAGAAGATGCCTCTAAGAGTTGTTCAATTAGTCACTTATAAGTCTCATTAAGGAGGAGCTTGAATAGTAACAAAGATCAGCATTTATAAGCTACCAATCAAAGCAGTGAGATTAATTGCATAAAGCAGCATCTAAAATACGGAAAAAGAACATGTAATCGAAATTCAATAAACAACGAAGAAAAAGAGTGAAAAACTCACGAATATTGCGATTATTTGGTGGGGATAGAACTGCGACCCACACCACGATTATCGAAAGCGCAAACCTCTATACCACTATGTCCGCCATTATCATCGGTACTCCGTCCAGAGCTACTCAAATCATCATCGTTAGGCGAATCAGTGCCGGTGAGTCCCTTGATCTGCGGAGCCCCAGCATCATGCGTCGCAGCCAATCCTGAACCATAATTGAATCGAATTACAACCAAACCATGAACCAGCAAACATTAACAGAAAAAGAAAAAGGAATACCGATGATAAGAAGGA
Organism: Euphorbia celastroides; assembly: GCA_948291685.1. Taxonomy (NCBI): domain Eukaryota; kingdom Viridiplantae; phylum Streptophyta; class Magnoliopsida; order Malpighiales; family Euphorbiaceae; genus Euphorbia; species Euphorbia celastroides. The sequence continues at coordinate 1,089 of CAOJBJ012217267.1, read as the reverse complement.
CTTTCGTAGGGCCATGGCCGTAAGTTCTGTAAAATATTTCAATTGCATTGCCGGAAGCTCCGTCGGAGTTGGAGGCAGGGTTGGCGACCTTACAAATCGGCATCGAGCAATTTATGGATAGGAACCGAAAAATCGGAGAATTGAGATTGAAGAGAGAAGAGAAGGGGAGAGGGAAAAATAGAACGGCCGTAAGCCAACTGATCGGATCGTGTTCCGCGAGTTCTCGGCTCGGTTCGATTTATTAATTAAATGAACAGTTTATAAATAATTTTTTGAGCTTAATTTATAAATGAACATGAACATGAATAAGTCAAAGCTCGGCTCGAAAGTTCGTGAACAAGCTTGATAAAAATTCATAATATAAAAATAAATTAAAAATTAAAAATTAAATCGTAACCATCAATATTAAAATATACAATATTATAATTGAAATCCATAAGTGATAAGAAATGAACAAACTCAGGTCATTTATCTCATTTTAACAAGATAAAGTAATAAAAAATCAAGAAGACTTCATGACTATTGATAATTAAGCATTTTTTGAAGTTAAATTATTATGACCGGTGAAGTTCAGTTTATATTCCCATGTTGTGATGGATATCTTTATTATTCAGTGACTCTTTTTTGTTATGGTTATGGAAAAATTAAAAGTTTACTTTATATATATTCCTATTTTAAAGTTCGGTATAAGCTCGTTAAAAACTCGTGAACAAGTGAACATTTAACGAACAGTTCATGAACAGATTTTTTAGGCTCGAGCTCGATAAGAAATTAAATGAACAAAACTCGAACAAGTCAAAGCTCGGATCGGCTCGGATCGTTTACAGCCTTAATTATATGCACAGTTTCATTGTCCGACAAAAAGACAAACTAATCAGACGTTTAATAGTTTCAACTACATATGTTTGACAAAAAGAACAAATCAAACCTAAGTCAAATAATGTCGATTGCATATGTTTGGCCTAAAAAGCAAAACAAAATGTGCCAAAATAACAGCACCTTTACTTGGCATAATAAAAAAATTCAAATAAATTTGATATATGTCACACGATCTCAACCTAAATAGATCATATTCTTACACTCTTCATG
>CAOJBJ012217255.1:0-15955 GCA_948291685.1 Euphorbia celastroides | reverse complement strand
GATCTAGAAACTAAGTCCCACTTTTCAATCCCCCGATTGAAAAGATTTACAATAGATTTTCACTTTAGAAAATTTTCTAACAAGTTTGAAACTAAGCTTTGTTCTCTTGAGTTTTGAAAGCCGATTGCTTTTTGAAATTACTTTGCTCTTGAAAGCTTGAAAGAATCATCAACTTCTTCAGGTCTCCAACTTGATTTTATAGGTTGAGAAATAAATGCGACCGTTGGAGAGGATTTAATCTGATCCGTTGAAGAAGTTAAGTCTGGGCGCATCCGGACCGTTCCTTTGGCCATTAGACTCAATTTAATGCCCGTTTGAATTTGGGATTTGTGCGCCAATGTAGGATCATAGAATTTCAGACAAAATCTTTTGTCTGAAGAACATCCTTGTATGTTCTGAATCGGCAATGGTCTTCATGCGCTCTGTCATTGGTTGGTTGGTGACTTTATGTCACTATCACCTTGCTGCTTTTGTCCTTTAGTGTTTCTCTCTTCATTAAATGTTTCGACAGTTGGTGGATTGCATTTAATGCTCCTTGAAGACCGGTTTTGATCTTTTCTCACACACTTGAACATTTCGAATTTGTTTGAGACTGGATCCACTTCTTTCTACGTGGATACCGGATCCTTTCTTTGCCAGCTGTATTCCGGAACTTCCTGATCCGGATCTGTTCCTTGGCCTTTTATCTTGGATTTTGTTTATCTTCAAACTATTTTCGAAGTGGGTCGGATCTTGACTTCGGATCTTCATCTTTAGTGAGCCACTTCCAACACACCCAACAGATCTGACTTCGATTCCTAAAACCAATTTCTCCTAACATATCTGACTTCGATTCCGGTGAGAATCAAGGAGATTTGGCGGCGATGGTTTTTTGACTGCGATGGGGAAACGGCAGCGACGAACAGAACAACTAGTTAGGGGTTGTCGAAGTTAGTTTGGTTGTCGGCGATCTGTTTTGGTTTTCACTGGATTCGACGTTTATAGGGTTGCCGGAGTTGGTGTTTTGGTCTTTCGCCGCCGGTTTTGGCGTCGGTCAACGGAATCTCGATTTTCCGACGACGACGCCCGCAGTTATAGAGTTAGAGTTAGGGTTAGGATTTGATATGGGTTAAGGTTTTGGTGGATATTTGGGTTATTGGGTTAAGTTTATGGGTAAATGGATTTTTGGGTTAAAAGTGATTGTTTGGACAAAATTACCCCTGCCACGTCAGTTTTTTTTAAAGCTGTTAACTGAAAATCCTCGTTTTGATAACGGTCTAAAACATTAGAGGTGTCTTTGATGGGTTTTAAATCTTAAGGGTGTTTTCGCTAAAACGTGAAACCTCAACATAGATTTTTGAAATTTTCCCAAAAATAACATAGACCTTTCTTTTTAACAGAATTAAAACACATGACATGTTTTTTAATTATCCCTTATAATTTTATGACATGACCTACAAAATTTTAAATCAAAGTAGAAAAAACTACTCTTTCCCGTTAGATAAATTGATTCTAAAAACTTTTATTTAATAATTTTTTTTAATCACAAATAAGAGAAACTTTATTTCAAAATAAATGAAAATATTTTGTAATTAGTCCTCATCTCCATTTCCAAATGTTAAGCCCAAGAACTGAGCAAGGGCTTAGGATTGCAAAGCTCAAAACAGGGCTTTGTATCTTGTTTGCCTTTCTTCTCGTCACTTCTACAAAGGTACCTCTTCCTTTTCCATCTCATCTTTCGACTACTGTTCTGCTGCTTCTTCATTTTTAATGCTGCGCTGGTTTGATTGCTTTGGTAATTAATTGAGGATGCGAAATGTGTGTCGTCGGTTTTTGCTCTTCCTTTTTTTATTATGAACTGATCCAGTTGCTGCCGTGGATCTATCCCCTAACTTCGTATGGTTCTAGATGGGTTTGGCCTTTTTAACACATGAACTCAATCAAGAGAAGTTGCATTCTAATGGACATGAGTTCTTTCAGACGACGATATGGCCAAAGATTTTGTATTTTCAGCGTTTCTTTACTGTTCAAGAATAAACTGAAATTCAACAGTTTCAGCATTTCAACTTCAAAAGCAGACATCTCTTTCATTTTATGTTTCAATTTTTAATCTAGTTTAACTTTACTAGCTTCAACAAATCATCAAAAACCAGCAGAAACCGAAATTAATAGAATCACATCAATGTGTGGTTTCTTGAAAATGAAACACTACATTTTAACTGATTCAATTGGAGAATCTGGTGCTAATTCATACTCTACTATTCTCCCAAAAAAAAACAAGAGATGATTTAAAGTTATAAGAAAGAGTGACACTGAAATATAAATTGGAAAAGTAACAATACTGATGAGCTCAGTCAATTCAACAGCAACAATTGCCACATGTGATATTTCAGTATGTCCTCTAAATGAACAAAACCCATGTGAGTCCGGTGCAGAAACTAGCATGTAGTTGCAAAAAACAAACTACTAAAAAGCTTGATAGCTACTAACAATTCTAATTGTAACGAGGTAATTTCGCTTCCATACAAATTAGCGGCGAAGAAAACCAGTTTGCATCCACATTTTGAACCACTACACTACAATTTGGTTGGTTGCTACCAACGTATCATCTTCTTTTGCTTCAATCCTTTTTCTCTTGTGTGGTTTTACCTCCATCTTTCATTGGTGTTTCTTGTTCCACTTTCCTCTTCTTTTTATCATCCTTTGCCTCTGATGCTCCAGCCTTTTTTACAGAATTTTTCCTCCTAAACTCTGAACATAGCAAATATAGACAGCTCAGCAAGGCACCCATATATCAATGCTAGTAAGAACATAAAAATCATTACAGGTGAAAAACTAAAAATAAGCATGGGATGCGTTGGAAAAGCCATAAGCTAAGCTGATTGTGAAAACATGTACAAGTGTTTCAACATCAAACTGTGAGCTTGATTGCTCAAACAACAGAACAGAAAAACCAGGGAAATCTTAGCTTGATATAATAGGAAAAACAAGACTGAATGTTAAAATATCATTAATAGGCATCCAACAAGACATACAACATTTACACCAAAAAGCATATAGAGCATTCCAAATAATCTAGTGCCAGTGCCAGCTCATTCTTATGTAAACATAATCTTCCAGGTGTAAATCAAGCAGGTACTCATGACATCAAAATATTGTGAATGAATTATATATTCCAGAAACTAACTGATCTGAGTAAAGAAGAATAGTGTTATATCTTCAGTTGGCAGCATTGGGCATATACACACAAAGCAATACATGGCATTGAGTCAGCTGTTTTAGATTGAAGAATTATCATTGTCCTACACGTATTGAAGCAAGGCTGCAAGACAGGGTCCTATATGATTTCGGAAGCAAGAATTCTTACCCTAACTGCAATGGCGAGAATAAACATATAAAATTTGTGTTGTGGAAGATTGCAAGAATGCTAGTTCTATATTAGCTTCAAAAACCTGCCTTTACAAGTTGAAGCAAGGCAAAACCTTCTATTTGATTTTGGAAGCAACATTCCAACTACAACTGTACACATTGCCAGAGGTGTACGACATAGTTATCAATATCTTACGATTCGATTCGATTCACCCATAAATCGATTCGTATCTATGGGACGTATCTAAATTCATAAAAATTTTACAATTCACAATACAGATTTTACAATTCGATACAATCCACCTAAGAATTGATTCAAATTTATGAGCTGGAATGAATCAATCAATTTGGAATAAATATAAATGGCAAGTATAAGCATGGAAGAAGAAGAAAATGACAGTAATTGACATAATGTTTGTATTACTTTTGAAGTTTAAGTACTTGTTTAGTTTATATGACTTCTTAATCTATCTTAAAATTACATTTGCAGACTAAATTATGATTATATATTAAGTCAAACATGTTCAATGATCTATGTTTATGATTTTATTGATTTGAACCGAATCTTGCGATACGATTCGATTCATAAAATTAGGATTTCAATTCGCAATACGTATCTCGATTTGACAACTATGGTGTACGATAGAAAAATGATCCTGTGAAAGAATGCGATCATGCAGCAGAATAACCAAATAGACTTAGGTGTGTTTGGAACCAACACTTTTGACAGTTCAATTCATTTTATGTGCAAAAGTTAGAATTATTCTACCCAAAATGAACTAAAATAGTAAATTGAATTAAGCTCCTTCAAGAATCATGATTCTAAACAAGGGGTTATAGCCGAAGCGGATATTGAATTGACTAATAAAAACAAAAGAAATGGATCAATGCTTTCAAGTCTTATTATCATGATATCCTTCCAGTACATTTTCAGCAGCATAACCAACACCAAATCAACATATACTGAGATCTTTAGATTCTCACAAACAATTTTATTTTTCATAGACTATATCTCGTAGAAAGTAGAATAGTTTAGTCTCCAAGACCATAAGAATTTCAAAAGCATAAGCAGAGCTTGTACAACTATGTTCATGTTCAGCAACAAAAAAAGCTTTCATTTTTCATGTATTCAGTATTCAATGCTTTAGCAACAATGAAATCCCTAAAACAACAAAATTACCGGTAAGGGAAGCTTTGAGAGGGCCAACCAACTCAGGAAACTCAATTTCCTCGAGAGCTTTCAACACATCATCCACATTAATGGTTTGCCTCTTGGATTCCTTGCATATATCGTTAGCACTGCAAACGCAAACTAAATTAAGGCAAACAAAATTTAAATGAAAAGGCAACATAAGAATTTTCCCTTACGTCGCGGAGAGGTAGTGAATGAAAATCCGTGCGCTCTCAGAGAAAGCGATGAGAGCGTCTTTGTGGACGATGAGATCGCCATGGGCGGAGCAATCGGAGAGCTTATCCTTCACTATTCGGCGCACGATAGCCTTAGGCAGCTCATCGGCCTCCGGCACGACTTTTACCACTTGCTCAGTCTCCGCTTGATTCTCCTTCTCCTTCTCTTTCTCCCTAACCTCCGCCATTAGTCCACCGGCAGCAGCAGAGATTGTTTCGGGCTGTGCGGGCAATTGAGAGGCCATTTTCTAGGGCAATCGAGGTCAATTTCCCGCCATTTGGAGAGGGTCGATTATGAGTTGGGTTCACTTGTTTTAGGACTCAACGAGCCCAAATTTCATTTCACGATAATATGATATACGGAATCGTCTAAATTATGTTATTATTTGAAGATATATGTACGAATACCAAATACATTTAGATGTTAGAAAGCTGACATTTTGAAAATATATCCAAGTACAGAATCGTCAACTTCTGATCGAACAACATTTTTAAAAATCAGGCTAATTAAAAACTGACATGTACATATAAACAAAATGATGTATTTTTATGAGTGTAAGGGAGTAAATTAGTACTTATTTATAAGTTTAAAAGTGAGATAAACTTTTTAAAATTTAGATAGCAACAGGACATGTTTGAGGGAGACAAATACATTTTGCCAGATACATAATCATATTAAAAATACTTTAAAACTTCACCAATTCATTTATATTCCTCTAATTTTCATTAGTGTTTATCCCTAATTTTATTTTCATTTTTTTTCTTAATTTTGCACTTAAATCACTTATTATAATTGCAAGATCACAAACAACAATCAAAATGATGGCTTTTCAAACTTTCATTTTCATCATTGAGTTCTCATGTACAAATATTCTTTCTCCAATTTTTTTTACTTTCTAAATTTATTTTACATTGTTCACACAAACCTTTACTTTTTTGTGTGGCTTTGAATATTTTTCTCGACAAAACAAATCCGCAATTATATACCCTTTAGAGTTTTTTTGCGAGTTAACTATATTAGATCTATCGAGTAGATATTGTAGAAGTTTATAGTATTTATAAGACAATAAAAGAGACATATGAGAGAACAACAAGTGGGACACGAGGCATAACCATAAGTCCAAAATAAGAGTACTGCAATGGAATTATAAGACAACACTAAATGAAATTACAAGATAAAAGTATAAATGGACTATAAGTGAGAAATATATGGACATTCTAGCTGGGGAACATTAAGTAGATGCTTGCGTATATGATATTATCTTGTATAAATTGGATAAAATATCATAGATAAATTATTTTGTCTCTACTAGTCATGTACTTTTTCATTCAAGCACATGTTTTGTATTTAATAAAAATAAATTGGGTTAGACGATTTCATCCTCGCCCTAACGTCCCCTCTTACTCTAAAACTGCTCAGAAATTTACCATTGTATCCCTCCTTAGTTTTCCTTTCATTCTTCCTTTCCCTTGATTTTATCTGCTCCCATTTGAAGTCTTCGCAAACACATACATTTTAATATGCATGGATTGAGGAACAAGAGGAACACATTATGTCATCGCCTTTACATTTCCAATTCGATCTAACTAACACAGAAAAAAACCCACAAAAGGGAAGGCCTGACCGCCTGAGCTCGACGGCGTTAAGCATAAACATCCAATTGTACAGCACAGCTTGTGGTAAATGCATCCTCTGGAAACACCGGTCCACTGAAACGCCAACGAGTATTCTCAAACCCTTTCAACAAGTGTAGAACGGTATTTTATGGGGGCGATTTTGAGTAAAATGGAGCATCCTATATCAACTCAGTAAATATTTGGCTCTATAAAGTTATGAGTGAAGACCATTGAAGTACAGATGTCCATGAATGATCTAAAGGTTAACAAGCACTACAATTGAATTGGTCGATTTATTAAACTGACAATTCCTCCATTTTGGAATGATTAGTTTGATTTGTATTTTCTTGATCTCTTGAAAGACTCCACTAAAACCAAACCTTTGAACATGAGTTTCAATCAAAAATCTCTTAGAAGTCTGTGATCCTCTGTACTAATAAAAGTCCATCTAGGAAAAATGTTAAACATACTCTAACCTTACTAATTTGATGTTAATCATTTATTTTCATCTAAAAACAGGCCATTAGAAAATGTTACTTTTCTAAATGCAATTGAACCCTGCAGAATAAATAAGGCACCAATCAAATAAATTTAGATAAATCTTACAGAATTTGAGCTATGAGGTTGTACGAGACTCCCACCAACAAAACAACACCAGTTCAAGTGAGTGAAAGCAATTCTACTGAACCGCCTTCCAATTTCATTGCCGAAAAAATTAAACTTACACTATTAGATTGAAAACGTTAAAAGAAAAAGTTCATCCAGCTGCATCAGGGGCATAAAGTAAATAGCACTTAATCATACAAAGGCTAAAATTATGATTTAAGTAAATAGCAGTGTTCAACTTGCTCTGCAAAACTGTCCAAGAGACACTAAGAAAAGAAACATAAAATGTGATTTACAAGCAGAAAAGATAACATAAATTGTGAAAGCTTAAGGAAACTTGGGAGATGAAGTGTTACTTGTTTGGTTTGAATGCTTGGTAGTAGCATTAGCAGCAGGTTTTGTGAACCAAGTTGTATAAAGAAACTGCTTGTGAGGCCCAACATGATTGCAAATCAGCCTAAGCTTTTGCCTCTCTCTCATCCATCTCAATACGATTTTCATATGGCTTTTGCCTTTCAATCCTCTCAGTCCAACTTCCTGAAAAAAAACAAATTAAGGAATCTGATCGAAGACTACTGCACTGACAGCATATTCAAAAAAATCTAAACCAGCATCTCTTCCATCAAACTGTTTTGTTGCAATTTACCATTATAATGATGCTTTAACCATTTGGCAAACTTAGTACTAATCTTGATTCACTTTGATTGTTCAGAAATTTTCTAATACATCCATAAGTGTCTTGGATGTTTGGCAAAACTATTAAGTAGAAACTAGTCATGGTATTAACCCTGGAAAAGAATACTAGGCTTCTGAGAAGTCCGAAGGATTGGTAAGAGAGTTATATAGTGGAGAATCCAAAACATTTATCTGCAGCATAAGCTAATAACAAGAAATTGAGCATTTCAACACTATTGTCCAGCACAAACCACAATATAGATACAGCACCAGGAAAAATTTAAAACTGGGATACTATCTTTAATACATTTTGGCATTTTACCTCTTTTCAATATTGTTGTGTGCCACAAGCAATTCCATAATAATATTACTATTAATATCAATAAACATGCATTACTTCTGTGTCTTTGCGCGAGGGTTCAAAATATTTGGTGTCCTGTCTATAAGTTTCCTATGTGAGTGTGCCTTGAATTGCTATTATCCTTTTGATAACTGCACTAAGCAGCAGTTACAATAGTTCTTTAACTGCATTAAGAAGCAACATTAACAATTGCAGATGGAAATAGTTAGCAGTTTCTGCTATTTACTTCAAAACAAATTTAATGGAAAACAGGCAAGTATTCAAGGGAAAGTTGTGAAGAGATTGGAAGGTTCTCTCTCAACAAGCCCACCAAAAAACTACAATATCGAGCTTTTCCCATACTAGATTCTAGTACTCGTTCAAACTGATTTTATCCTAATACACCAAATTTTGTAAACATTGACACTTGGTAGAGTTAGAAGTGCATTCCATGAGTTGTTATAGAGAGAATGAATGGATGATCAAGCAAACTGTCCAGCAAATGCACAACAATTTGGAATAAATTACTATGAGACCTTCAATCAAGATCAAGATTTGGCAAAATATAAATGTATACCACAGTCCACCAGGTAGCTGAATTGAAACACAAGAATAAAAAGACAAATTATGCCAAGCACTCACTGAATTTTTCCCATAACAATACAATATTTAACAACACACAGCAGAAAGTTGGTATCAGTAATTGGATTTGGTATGTAAAGTCACGCTAATCACACAACTAAACCTAACTCAGCAAGGCAGTAAAGAATCAACTTTAACATTGTCCATAAAGCATTATTTGGCATTAGAAATCCATGACAGAATCACAATTATAAAAAAGCATGTTTCTAACATTTAACAGCAATGAAGACAAATATCAATACCTCTTTTGAGTTTATACTTGTGTGATAAAAGCTAAATTATAATCCAATGCAATTTCCAAAAACTTGCATTATGATTTTAATATCATAAATTCAAGGTTTCACCAACAGTAACGATCAATTAAGTGAAATAATATGAGCATGTAATCGAAAGAAGTAACGAAAACAGGAATACCTGGAGTTTCTCCCAAGTTTCTGAAACAGTGAGAGGACCATGCTCCTTTACAATGTCAAAGATCGCCCTCGTTATAGTCTGAGTCTGCTCAGGTGGTGATTTGAGCTCTATTGGTTTCATCTTCGGCTTGGGTTTCGTTGAAAAGTATCGAATTGCGGCCCCAATCATATTGGCAATTTATCAAACACCTGATAGGCATCACTGAAACCAGCCGGTATCAAAACAGATGTGTCATCAATTCGAAAATTAATCATAAATTCAAGATTGAAAAAGAAACAAAAGATGGAGAAGAGAGGAGAGCTGTACACTTCAATCGAATCCTTAAGCCATACACCAAAGCGATGATTTCACTGTAAACGGTGGTGGACAAAATTACTCACCCAATTGCACACTTTTATCTCCTCCATACAAAGTAATGCTAGAAAGGAAAAAACACGAAAAACTGTTTGCCTGACATTCTTTTTATGTTTTTTTTAGAGATAAGGCAATTTGGTAATTTCAAGGTAATTTAGCAAAATGAATAAAAAATATCATCCAGTTTGTGATTTTGAACAAAAACTTCATAAGTATCATTGATACAGCATACGATGAGATCAATGTTTTACACAGTCCAGTATTGTTACCAAACTTTTGAGAGAGAAAGCACCATAATTACCGAGCGTGTGTGCACCGAAATGTTTGAATTCGGCTCTCTTATTTTACTCAACAAAAGTTTAATTTTGTGTTTAAATTCGACTCGTCTCAAATATTATGTTGGCAAATATTTAAGTTGGGCTGGATAATACTGTAAGGCCATATTTTTTTCAATTTAACATGAATTAAACTTAATTTAATTAAACTTGACGGACTTGAACTAAACTGAACTTATTTACATTTTTCAATTAAAATTGATGTACCGGGTCTGAACTGAACTTACTAAACTGAATAAATATTAACTGAACTGAATTTGATTTTAACTAAACTGAACGGAATCAAATTGAAAGTGAAGAAAACATTGGCCTAAATCATTTGTTTATAAAGGGTCAAACGCATAAAGAACCTAATGAATTAGGCCCAGTTAGACGGATATCCCTAAGATTTCAAAAGTGTCAAATAACGGGTTGAAGTTGACAAAAGGCTTAACTACTACTCCCTCCGTTTTTAAATAATTGTCATTTTTTACATGTTCATCAATACTAAGGCAATATTAACTAACACTATAAAAATATTAATATACCCCTAATTAAAGTAGAGTACAAATTAATGTATGACTCTTTATTATTCTTTTTTTACTTTTACTAGGGGTAAAGTAGGAAAATATCTCATTGAAAATTGGAAATGACTCTTAAAAAAAGATTATGCATATCTCAAAAATGATACCTATTAAAAAAGGGAGAGAGTAATCAGCTTGTGATGACATGGCATCATAAGCAGCAAAACTTCAGCATAAGGACGCATGAAGATGCAATTTCGGTGAAGGTTGTGGTTAGATTCGAGCTATTGAGAGATTTGTACCGTGATTTTGAACTCAGATAAGAAAATAGAAGAAGTACAGAAGTTATGGAAGAAATTGACATACTAGAATGCTATTGTGGAGAAGTTGCGAGAGTTAATGCTTCATGGAGCGAGGTGAATCCGAGTCGGCAATATTTCAGGTGCAGAAAGTACGGGCTAAGTGTTTGTGTTGAAGTTGAAGTTTTGTTCCCTTTACAAATGCTGATGAAATTGAAGTAGAATTGGTGTTTTCGATATTTGTATATAGGGTAGGGATAGACATTGTGGCTTTTTTATGTGGTTTGACCCTCCAGTGAATTCGAGGAGGAGACGAGAAATTGAAATATTTATGAAGAAAATAAGAGATGGGAAAGAGTTGACTCAACCTGTAAATGGAAGAAGAAAGATGTTTATGTGGCGTCTTGTTCTTTTCGAAACAGTTAGCTTAGTTGTTGGGTTTCATTTTGTGTGTTGGTTTAGGATGTAATGTGATTTGTGTTTTGTTTAGGATGTAATGTAACAATTATATGAAAGTTTGTAATGTATTTGATTTTGATCTAACGTTGATTGTTGGGAAGTTTATGAGTTAAACATGCATTTGACATTTACTGTGGCTAATAAGGAACTTGTAAACGATACAAAAACACACTAACAGTAATTGCATTGCTAATGAAGAAAAGATGAAAATTTCAAGTTATAACAACTCACCACTTGACAGCATTAACCCCTTCTCAGTGAAAAGATCACCGCCGGCAACTCCACCGTGTCCAAGTTGTCCAATTTCGCCATCGAAACTAACATTGTCTTGAGGAGTAAAGCAGTGCTTACAGAACGGGCAAGCTGAGGAGGGAAAATGAACCGTGAAGAGCAATTTTAGGGGGGAAATCATTTTTAATTTCCTAATAAAAATTTGAATTTCATTAACTAATCTTACGTGGAGTACATGTAAAATCTTTTCTACCATCAATTCCACGTCAGCGGGCGTTTGTTGCACACACAAGCCTTTAAATGGGCATGTCTAGTTAGTAGTTACGCTTTTGTTAACTTCAACTGGTATTTTATCACTTTTAAAACCTCAAGAAAGGTATCCGTTAAATTGGACCAAGTTCGTGGAGCTTTTGTATGCGTTTGCCCTTTATAAAAAGAATTAAAGCTTGATAGATAATAAAAACAATTGTTTGTTTGCTTGCGATATCAGCCTAAGCTCGACTAACTTATTAAGTTCACATGCTCAAGGTTTTTATCATTTTTTTGTTTAATATTGAGCTTGCGTAAATAAACCTATTTAATTCAGTTATTCTCTTGCTTTTTCTTTGCTTTGCATCTTTTACCGTCATTATGTTCTATTCTCATCGCCGAATCGTTGTTCCGCTCTAAATCTCGATGAATCTTGCATCTCAAATCTCATTGTCGTTGCCGAATCGTTCTTATTCTTCTTCATCATCATCTTCTCTCAACTATTGTGGTTTCAATTTTACATTTGATTTTTCTTTTCGTTTGAAATTGTTGTATAGTATATTAGATTCACGTGTTTTTTGTATTGATATAGATTTTTAAAAGGGGAGTTCAGATTTGTTGAAGACAAAGCGACTAATGTTGCAATTTGTTATATATAAAGAGTTACGTACTTAAGGTGTTTGATGAAATGCCTAAATAAAGTTCTACTTTCAAATTCATTAGCCTTTGATTATTTTCACAACTTTCTTGTTTGATTGGAGCTTCTGTATTTCTGTTTTGAATTATAACAATTAAAATTAATGTGTTTATCATATCTGTATTTAATTTTGTAATTTTGTTTTTTTCAGTATCTAATAATTACATGTTAGTTACCTGGTAAAAAGTTAGTAGGTTTCTAAATTCGCAGTTTCGTTTTTTTAAGTATATGGTAATTACACTATAGTTACATGGTAGGGAGTTAGTAGGTTTATGAATTCGCAGTTTCGTTTTTTTAGTATCTGGTAAAAAAACATGAACTTAATGTATTTAATTGCCATTTTTTAATTCACAAAAAGGAAAAATTCAAGAAACAAAGATTGAAATCGGAATAAATCGATCCTTGAGAATTGATAAGCTCACCGAAGATTTGACCTCTTTCAATGATTTGAGCGAAACAGAGAGTTTGATTTTAGGAGAAGATAGTAGGAAAGATTACGATTCCATATCACGTGTTTAATTTTGAATTTTGGTTCCTAAATTTATCTTTATATTTACACGTTCGATTTTTTTTTCCATATGAATCCTACGTGACATAAACCGTTAAAAGAACATTGAAAAAGGACCATATAGGAAACGGAACTAAAATCACAAGAACTAATTAGGTAACATGTATACCACGAGAATTTGATGGGTAAACTTCTGATACCATAGGGCCCAATTAGGAGTTTTTGCCTCGTTTTTCTCCTTTAATTAAATGTGAAATTCTCTTTGATTGTTCATTGATGCATATCGCTTTTGAGCAATCTGGGTTTCTTTTAGTGTTAGAATATCATTTCATTCTTTTCAAAGATTTCAATTCAATCCATATTTTTATCCAATTAGTTTAAAAAAATCAAAATTGTTCTTTTACTTTGATCTGTAGGTTTGAAAATTGAAGCTTGTTGATCAGTACCCAATTGCGGGTTCTTTTATCTATAGGTGTTCTGAGGCCTGGATTTTTCACCGGATTGACTCGTCGACCATCGAATCTCACCGGAGCTGAGATTTACGGTTTGCGTTCAGAAGTGAGGTGGGGTTTGAGCTAGCCTGAAATGTTAGGGTTGACTTTGAAGGCTTGATCGGTGAGGCCAAGGACAGCGAGCAAATCGGCAGTTGTGGCTTTCAGGATCGACGATGAATCTGTCGGAGAGAAACAACTAACATCATTTAATTATTAAAAAACTATTTAATTAATATTTATCTAATTATTAAAAATATGATTTAATTAATATTTGTTTAAATATTATTTATTTAATTATTTATAAATCAAAGCAAGCCATGTCAGCCACCATGTTGGATTTAGGAGCCCAAAAATGCGTTTTTGACAAGTTGAAAGACTTAAATGGTCATTGTAAAAAACCAGAGACCTGATTAACTAATCGTGGCAACTTCAAGAACATATAAGAACATTTTTTATATATTAGAAATGAAATTTCTATCAAAAACTACATTTTTATGCTAAAAAACTATATTCCAAACAGACACTAAAAGAGTGTTGAATGCAATGGGTAGATAGTTATATTTCTTAAAATATGTAATTTTGTAATTTTTATCATTTTTTCAAATATTACACTCATCTCACATAAACTATACATTAAAATATGAACACAACAATAAAAATAATTTTTTTTGTCTAGGGGATTTTACTTGAAGAAAAATGTTCTGCGGTAGTGGATTGGGATCCATAACCATGAGTTCCTATAAGTACGAGGTGTCATATTATATATAAATGTAAAAGAGATGTGTTCTTGTGCAATGGAATTGGCTTATGAGACACGATTTGCCTGTGTTAGTGTTTTGTTGATTGAGATATGATTCACGAAATAACGTATGGTGTACGTTAAATTAATTTTGTTGATTCACAAATATGCAAAATCACTAATGAGTATACGAAAACAGTGATTAAAAAAAAAAAGCAAGTAGAGGATGCATTCATAAATGAAAGTCGGCGAAGGAGACATAAGACGTGTAAAAGGAAGAGAGGCAGCCGACTTTTCTTGATCCGGCAGGCACCTGACTTGACGGTTCCTTCCACGTGCTCTCTTCACCCAATTATTATACTATTTCTTTTTTCTTTTCAAATTTTAATTAATTTAATTCAATTTCTGAAAATTTTCCGCTCTTTCAGCTTGTATTCAGTTCTCTCCAAACTGATTATGACTTGTCAATAATGGACTTATTTGCTGGCCGGATTGGATTGAATTCAATTTTCATCGAGCAGGCGTTTTTGCTCAAGAGTGTTAATTCCAATCCGATACAATTAGTCTTAAAATTTCTCGGATTTGGGTTTGGACAAACTTTGGTGTTGAGCAAATAAAATATAGAAAAAATTAAAATATTTTCATTTTAAAATTTTATTACAAATATACTATATATAAATATTTTACATATACATGTACATATTCAATAAGAATACATTATAATTTTTTAATATTAATATTTTTATTTCTTAAATTTAACAATAATATGACATTATGTATAAAAAATATTTTATAGAAGTTAATTGAAGCCCTTTAAAAATTTTGGTCTAATTATAATCTCAACGTAAACGGAGTATTATTTTTTAAACCGTCTTAAATGCTTTAAATTTAAGCGAGTTTGATAAACCCATAAGCTTATAGATAGGTTTATTTGAAAATGTGATTTTATTATTTATTATTTAACAATATATTTCAAGACATGGATAAGAACAGGGAATGAGTCTATATAAGACCAATTTGACCCAACGTGGGAAACCTTTATAGTAGTGGAATTGTTTTGACAAATATTAGTAGACAACAAATAATAAACATGAATAGGACAAATTTAGTGCTATAAAATTCATGGTCAAAATAATACTAACTGATTGCTCTCTCTAAACGTGAAAATGGTAATAATTCTGTTTCAATTAACACTACTAATTTTTATACAATTTATAGTGTTTTTTTATTATTTTTTATGTTACAATTAAAATTTCTCTTTGTTAAATGCATAATGTCTAATTTTTATAGACTTAAAATTTTGACACTTCATTGAAAAATTGCATCTATCGTTTATCACATGTATACTTATTATTAATAGCACTAATATAGCATTCGTACAATGAACGGATAAGTCATGTGTAATAGATAATTATAAAATTGAATTCACTAGGGGTGAGTAAATTTGGATCGGAAAGATTCGAATTGGTTCAATCAAAGAACCGAATTGCATTATAAGTTTTACCAAATTATCTAATTTGATTATAATTTTACAAAATATCGAATTTTCATTATAAAATCTATGATAATACCCGACTAAACTTAGATTTGTTTCGGATTCTATTATAGTTTTTGTTCGATTCGGTTCTTTGATTGAACCAATACGGATAATTCGGTTCAACCCGAACAGAATTTACTCACCCCTAGAATTCACTTAATTAAATAATTAAAAATATTTTTTTATTATTGATGAAAAAAGTGTTTTAAGATTTAGTACGTAAAAATGTCTTTTAAAACTTTATATATATATATAGAAAATAAAAAAAAATTCCTTTTATTATATAAAGAGGAAAGAAACTCTATATTCATGTAGATGAAAAATTTAGAAGTAAATACTTCAAATTTAAAAGATCTCCTATGTCGAAAATTACACGTACTGTGCCAGATACTATCCAGACAATTAGAATTTGCAGACGTGTAACAATCAAGTGGGTCCATAAAAAAATAATCACAAAAATCAACGCACACACGAAGAAAGCAGAATAATCACGTTGGAAAA
>CAOJBJ012217120.1:0-10835 GCA_948291685.1 Euphorbia celastroides | reverse complement strand
AATACCCCTTTCTATTCTTTGTAATGTAATCTTTTTCATCATTAATCAAAATTGAATTTTAGAGAAATCTCTCTCTTATTTCGGGTTCTTTGAACCTTCAAGTTCAGCTTGAAAATCCTTTAGGGAAACGTTAGTTTCCCGACAAGTTTCAGCTTTCGAAACCCTTAGGGAATTCCGATTTCCGGCGAGTCTTAGCTCGCAAATCTCCTCTTTGACGGTTCAAGGTCAAAACCGCCTGACCGTCTCGCCGATCCTTATCACAACTAAATCAGTATACAAAGTTCATTTTGTTGAGTAGATGATCAGTTGTTTATTCATTGTTATTTCAAGAGGAAACCGAGCTTGTGCTGAAGGCTGAAGCTGATGGCGTCTAATAGATTCTCTGACTTTCTATGATAAGAAAATCTTGATCTTCACCCAATTAATTTTAGAATGCATGGCTGTCTTTAGAATTCAATTTCTCTAGTTGCATTGTTTTTCTGGTTGATATTTTTGTGGCACTCCCAAAACATGAACACTGCAATTGTTTAACCTTATTTTTTTAGGCATGATGCATGGGGATTTTCCTTAAGTTGTCTCCTGAACTTTTGCTCTTCTAAATTTTGTCTATACCGTATTATTGAACCCCTAACTGCAAGAAACCCACTCTCATTTGAGAGGGTGAGACTCACTCGCACTAGGTAGCATTATTTTAAAAGTCAAGTCAATGAGAATAAGACACACGTAAAGCTCCATATTTTCCAAACTTATCACCAAAATCACCGCCTGTCTACTCCATCTTTCTACGCCGGAAAGCGTTGATTGGGCATTCGAGCAGCTTCAAATCTCTCCGAAGGCATCGCAATCTCGCCGGGAATCATGAATCGTCGAAAAGAGATGGTTAGTTCGAACTTCATTGGCAACGGTGATGCAACGACGATGAAGTTAACTCCTGTGTTCTTAAACGCAATTAAGATCTCTGCTGTTGAGCTTCAATATAGAAACGGTGAGTGACTTTACTGGCGGCACCACGGATAGCGGCGACAGAAGATGCTTATAATTTGGTCTAAATTTATTCTAATTGAACTCACCATTAAAATGGCCAACTTACTGGGTCTTATGGAATGTGAGTTTTTGTGGCCTTAATTGATTCTAATTGAACTCGTGGTTAGTGCAATTGACTGTATGTTTGCTTGTCTTTTCATTTCTATTGAACAATTAGCTTCTAGATTGTAGAAGGCAATGATGTTTAAGCGGGTGAGAGACACACTTAAAAATTCAGGAAAACGAAGGGCAAGTCGAAACAACTTCATGGAAGTCTCGATGCATTAAATATTTTTTCATTGATAATTGTTCAAATTTTTAAATATGACAATCTTTAAAGTATATCCCTTTTTGTGGTGTTTGCAGCCTTTACACACCGACACAAAAAGTTTGCACAGAGAAGATGGTAACCTCAATAAGGCGAGACTGAAATTATATCGAAAACTCCCTTCATACCCAATTAGGTTGAAAATGGAAACTTGAAATAATTTAAGTTTAATGTCCGGATGATTCTTCAGTACGTATGAAAGGGGTAATTTTAGGGAGGACTGGCTCTTTTTAGATCTCCCAACATCAATGGTTCAGGAGTTATTAATTTCACAAAAAAGATGTGGGCCTTAAAAAATGCAAGCCTTTGGATGACCCGAATCATTATAGAAAATGCCGTACGTACCATAAATTTATCTACAATTTAATTCTAATTTTGTTTTAACGTAAAACACTCCACATTAACCGCTTTCCACTCCTTTTCTCCCTTTTAACCGATCAAATCTTTCTAATTTCATCTCATCTTCCCGTTGTCTCGTATCATCGACAACTATAGCCTAATTTATCATTGGAACCCTCAATCCGGCAGTTTCATTTCTTAAATACGATCTCAAAAATAAAAATAGAATTATCAGTTACAGACTAATAGTGCATCGATTGTCCATAAAAGTATTATTGCACAGCTCTCAAACGGCTTCTTCACCTCGACAATCATTCCAGTTTCAAATGTCAAATATATTTGTACACACAATTCTAACTCTAAGGTCGGTTGCCATTGACATAAACAATTAACACTTAATGGAATTCAAACCAACCCCCTAATCTAATTTAACAACTGATCTCTTCAATTGGAGATGAAATTTTCCGTAATTGAAAACAATTTTGATTTTTAAATGAAATTCTTCAATCTTCAATAGATGGTTTTAAAAATATAATAGCACTTTTCTCATCATCAAATCATATTTTGATTTTTATTCAAATTCATTTCTCCATCTTAAAGGCTTGAAACTATAGTTTTGATTTTGAAGGTTATTCTGAGTTAGGAATAATAGATAGGTTAGGGAAAGAAGAACGAAAGATGGGTCGGTATGTTTGAACTTCTGACGGAGAGCATACTGGGGAAGAAGGAGAAAAAATGACTTAATATAATGAATCAATTATGATTGATGAATGTAGATTGTTGATGGTTAGTGGGCCTATTTATTAAACTGCAGAATTATGGTTAATGTCTTGACTTATCACTAATCAGTATTTAATAAAATTTTATTACATTAAAAATAAAAGGATATTGTTATTATCTTGATTTTCAGAGCTAGACCGGTCATCGAAACGGTAAAGAAAGTGTTAGAGATTCAGGTTCCAACCAGATTAATTCCATTGTTGAACTGAATTTTCATAAAAACATGTTATCGATATTCTAATTATTTATACTAAAAATGCAATATAAGATGTTATATAAATAAATAATAATATTTAATATTAAAACTTCATTATATAAATAAATAATAATATTAATGTTACTAAAAACAAAAAGTAATGAATTACTTTTTTGTTTTTAAATATTTAATTAAAATTTTTTAATTTTAAAATTTTAATTTTACCATTATCATCTATACAGTAATTAAATATAGAAATCTTAAACTACTATTTTACCATTGTATTTTTTTTAAAACAATTTCTAAATAATAATAAAATATTTTTAATTTTTTTAGTTAAATGAATTTAAACGTTATTGTTATCTATGAAAGTTATCATTCAATAAATATAAATTCTAAATTTATTTTTTATAAATTTAATATAATTACAGATGACTTATTTGTGCATTGCACGAGACACTACAGTAGTTTCATAAATGAAGCACAAATAAATAATATTATATTATGAAAGAAGGTATTTGCTAATTTTCAATCAAATCTAATTCGGTGAAAACATATTTTTCTTAATTAGGTAAAAGATTACAAATTTAATTGATAGTTTAAAAAAATTACGCATACGCACACTTTCAAATTTTGAATTTAATATATTAAATAAAAAATATGCTTTCAATATAAAAATATATTTATAAAGAACGAATTATTACACAACCTAGCAGACCCCTCTCAGTTCTCCCCTTGACCCGACCATTGTACTTAGGCCCTGTTCTCTTCAAGTATTAAAACCTGAATTGAACTGAACTTAACTTAACTTAACTTAATTTGTTTACATTACTTTTTCAATTAAAATTAATGGACGTGGCATGAACTGAACTTAACTTAACTGAACTGAACTGAACCAATTTGAAGGTGAATAGAACATAGCCTTAACTTTACAAAAACACTAATCATGATTTAAATTAATTTATCTTAACCCGAGATATATATGGCTTATATCATGATTTAGAACAATTTTAGGAACAATAATTTTGCTAGTGGATCAACTTTTATGGCTACATTCTATTATTTTAATTAAAAAGAATATTTATAAAAAAAGTAGATTTTAAACGTTTGAAAAATTAATAAAATCTGTTTATAGGTTAAATTATGTCAATTTTTCATCTTCAAATTTGTTAGATAGACCAGATGTATCTACACCTCCTGAATTTATTCAAATTTGCATTTCTTTTTTTCTGAAATTTTAAAAGTTTCTTTCGTCTCTTTCAACTATAAGAAATGCATCATTATGCCTCTTTGAAAGTCGTGTGTCGACTTTCAATTAGTATGACTTTTAAGAAATGTCATTGATTAAAAATTGAAATATGAAATTTTAAGATTTAAAAATTTTTTTTAAATAAACTTAGAAGAGTGAGAAATTATTAAAAAACAATTCAAGGAGATTGAGAAAATGTTTTAAAGTCTAAGAGAATCAAGAAGCAAATTTGTACAAATTCGAAGGAATAGAGGTAGATATGAAAGGAATGAGTGGAATATTATCTCAAATTTACCCGGTCACATTGATTGGATATCAATCAGCCTGACTGCGTGGGCTTGGGATATAGGGGCAGATTTGGGAATAAATTTCAGTCTGGCCTTTTTCTCTAGAGGTCCTATTTATCTTATCTGTATGTAAGTTTTTTTTCCCTTTATTACACTTTATATATCTAGACAATATATAAATAAAATATCACAGGGTCAACAAAAATAAATTAATAAATAAATCAAGCGATGTAAATGCAGATTTTAATAAAAGAAATTAACTTGAAAAATAAATTCATTATCAAATTCCTCATTGCAAGTATTCCTGGTGTTTATGTGTTCTAAAATAAATTTAAAATATGTATTATATATAAAAACTGAATTAACATTTTTTAGATTAAATAAAATAAAATTAACACTTAGTTCGAGCCTAAATGTTCAAAATATATCTACTTACATTTCATGTTCATTCAGTTTGAGATTAAATAATAGTACATTACTGGTGAAACATAATGTTATTCTTGCAATTACATTGATTAATTATTCCGTTGAAAATTCAACTCACTTCCATATTAATTATTCCGCTCAAAAGTTAACCCACTTCCATTTATACTCATTGTGAATGCAATTTGCAAGTATTCATTTACTTGTGTAAAAAACTTTCTAATTTGTATTATAGAAAAACAAAATACAAATATATAACAAATCAAATTAGCATATACGCTCGAAGACACCCACAAATAACCCATAAATAAATAAAATGCACATGATTACTTATATTTATGAAAAAACAATGTACAAGAAATTAATATTTGTGGTGAAAGTTAGCATGGATGTATATATGATCAATTAAATTTGATATGCGGGAAAGAAACCGAATAAAAGTGGTCCAAAAGCACACTAAACCTCTCATAATTAAACTCTCCCACGCATTTCATTCTCAACTTTCATACCTGCATTTCTCCCTCTATCTTGGCTACTCAACAGAGCTTCGTTTCTCCTGTAATTCAATTCAAATCTCATCAGAATTATCAGAAAAATGAAGCCCAAATCCTTCAAACTCAATCCAAAACAAGAAAAACATCTGGGTATCATGAAGAAGCAGAGAACCAAAAGATCTCGCCGGCTTCTCTCTCAGATATCTCCCGTCCTTATCACCGATTTCATCCTGAGATTTCCTCAGAATAACGAATGTTGTCCTTCTTTGCATGGAGATGAAGTATACTGCAACTGTAGCAGAGTTATCTTCGAATCTAATGCCAGCAAGAGGAAATTGAGTGAATCGTTTTAAAAACAGAGGAATGAGGATCTGCACTTGCGGAAAGCTGAATCAAAAAGAGGCGAAAGCAAGTGAGCTTGAATTGAGTAAGCCATCTTGTGTGGAGTGTAATTTTGGATTTGATTGTGCTGTTTCTGGAAATAGAGGAGCGAAGTTGAAGAAGAGATTTGAAAATCTGAAGGAGAATAAAATAAATGACGCTTCAGAATGGGTTGATTTTTTCTGTTGACCGATCTGTATTCTCCAATAAGCTCAATGAAGCTTCAGTATGGGTTAATTTCTTCTGATTCCGTTGTGCATTAATGCTTCTTGCACAAACAAGGAAGGGAGGAAAAGGGAAAATGAAGCAGAATTCTCTGAGATTTTGAAAATAATGCCGTCTCCAGCAGATATCTCCTGTGCAGAGCATTTATCTTTGGATGATGTTGTTTAAAATATTGTTCTAGATCTGGTACGGAATTATCGGAGAGGTAATCGGCATTGTTCGTCGGATCTTGAGCTCTCAGATCACAGCCGTCAGTTTTGTTGGACTCTGGAAGTGAATTTTCTGATAGATCAGCTGATTCTCCTCCTTATTCATTTTTTACTCGACTACAGAGCAATTCATGTGATCAACCGTGTAGTTGGCTCCATTTCAGAGAGCGTCCTCTTGACTTGTATGCTGCATTTCTAATGTTTATTTTCAGTCATTTTCCAGAAATTTAGTTGAAGTTAGATGTAAATTGTATTTCTTAAACGTAAATGTTAGTTTCATGTGCATCTTATTAGCTGTGGTGCATACCATAAACCATATAGTTAACTCTAGCTTCTTTTTCTGGCCAGCCAATCTCCTTGAATATTTGTTTCATTTTTTCGTAACCCATCGGAATCCCTGTTTTGCAGTTTGTGAAGTTCCTAGATGTGGACAACAAGGGGAGCTACCAGAAATTCGTACAAAGGGAGACAAGACGACTACATTTGCTTGAGAGTGTATGAAGATAATTGAGGCAATTTTCTTCTCCATTTTGTAGGCATTTGCTAATAGTCTTCAATTGATTAAGCTGGCATCGTTCTTTCATTTATATGAAATTAGGACATAATAATAGTTCTCTTCCGTAGGTACATGCATTGAAGCATATCAAATATCATTGCCACCCGTAAGAGCAAGTATGATTGGGATTTTGTTGTTTTATTTGTAACTGATGAAAATGTCGACGTTAGTATTTGTAGCAGATAGAGGATCATATTTCATTCAAAACCTTGCTTCTCAGTCCATATTCGGTGTCTAAGCTTCTGTAGTATGAATCTAGTTTATCAGTTAAATGAAATTCTGGATTGGAGTTTATTTGAGATAATTGAGGATATTGCCTTGAATGAGCAGCAATCAACTACTAAGGAGTTTCATCATGAGACTTCCGAGTCAGCCCCGTGGATAGGAACCTTCATATCGTTGGAATATCACGTCTTTCATTGGTGACTAGAATTGAAGAAACGAGCTCTTTATTTCTCTATCATATGATATGTGTAATTAATTTAGAGATAAATACAGAAAAAAAAAATTAGTGAGAAATGAGCTCTTTTTGTTTTTTAGTTTTCTATTTTTTTGGTTTTCGAGAAACGAGCTTTTTTAGAAGCAAATAAAATCATTGATTCATAATTTTTTACAAGGCATTGAATTAATTAAAAATTTAAAAGACGTGAATCCCAAAATATTGTGAGTCATTATTTGAAAGGACAACATTCTTCACATTTTTGTACACATCAGTGCTGGTGTTAAGTCATGTTTAGTTGGGGAATAGAAACTTTAAAATTAAAAAATGTATCAAATAATTAAAAATATTTTGTTATTATTTATAAGAGGGATTAGATATTTATATATTTATAAAAGCAAGACATTTTTGTTCTTATAATTTTTAAAATGTTTTACAGATAACAATAATAATAATAATGAATACTTTAATTTTTTCATTGAGTAAATTTAAATTTTATAAATATATTAATAAACTAATATATTTTCTAAATCTACTTTGTAAAAATAAATATGAATATAAGTGATTTATTTGTGGATACCACATGTATTACACTAGTTATAGTAAAATTCAAAATTTTTCTTAAATAGGGTTATCATTATTAACATTAAAAAAGTAAAAAAAAATTCATAAAATAAATTTTAAAAATATGTAAGAGCAAAAAAAAGTCTTTTAGACTATATATCTCATCGTTATAAAGTTGAATTATAGAAGGAATTAATGATCTAACATGTTTGCGGTTAAGATATTTGAATGGATACTAAGAAATCAAAACAAAGCCATCGAGTAAAAAGGAAATAAGCTGGGTACCAGGTTAGCTCGATTATTTTTGTTTTCTAATGAAAGCTCCTTTGCAAAAATTCATTTTCGGATTCATCGGTCCCTGTGTCACGCTCATATATGTCGCTGTCGAGATATACAGTTTCTAGACAAAAATAACTGCAAATGCAGTTGAACCTAGAGGGTTACTCTCACATTATATATATATATATATATATATATATATATAATGCAAATGCAAAAAGGTAAAGCGCGGATAAAAGCGTTATATCCTGATAGTGTGAACATTTCACCCGTCCAAATGGAAGAACTAATGAGAAATGTCCAGGAGGTCTAAAACAACGATTGCCTCTCACAACTGATCTCAGAATCAAGTTCAGCAAAGAACATTTTTTTTATTGAATGGAGATTTGTTTCACAATAAGCTATTCCATAACCTAGAGATTATTGAAAACTCAAACCTAATCAAGCACGACTAGTTGAAATTGTGAAGATTATATATTGAAGGATTTGGAGCCAAGCAAATTGCTGAAAAGCTTCTCCAAAGCTTAAACTTGGTCGAATTCAAAGCTCAAAGCAAGTTCTACACAAGCTATCAATTTTTTTCAATTTCCTCAAAGGATTTGAAAGTACGATAAAAAAAAAACAGTACGTCAAAAAGAAGAGCTTTAATTTCAATAGCTACTCCAAGAAACAATCTGAAGAAAAGCCAAAAAAGGAATCGAATGTTGACATCTACTGCTTTGGTTGTGGTGAAAAGTGTCACATAAAGTCCAGTTTCCTAAACACAAAAGGCAATGGTTGCTACCCGAGTGACAATGGCATTGAGTCATCACCGTTCTCCGACGAAGAACTTGAAGATCAAGACAACCGATGTTTCATGGCTATTAGGGATAGTACTAATGTCTGCTCTATATCAACCTAAGTGATAAAAACTTCTGCTGCGGATGAAAATCTTTATAAATATTACGCTATAGATGTCTTGATTCATTCATTCACCATGGGAAAATGAGTGATGTTCACTGTGTAACGACTCGGTCCCAGTAAAGAGTAGCGCCGGGGTATGGAGACCTGGTCAAAGAGCGGCCATGAGGGAGTCGATTGGGGCAAGAATAAACTGGATCCACACCGGAATAAGAGGGGTTTCGAGGTTGTACTGGTATGGGACAGTACAGTTGAGAAAGACTGTGAACTGAAATTGTATTGTACTGGAATGCTATCGATACTATAATGGCAGGAGACATCACAGTTAGAGAAGTGTTTAAGAAATTTCATTCATACTACCTATACCAACAAATTGCACCTTCTTTTCGAGCGTCTATCTAAGATAACTTTAAAATTAAACGTGCTTGACCTGGAGTAGTCTTATGATGGGTGACTTCCTAGGAAAAGTTATTCCCGGAAAGTGTTCGCACCAAAATGTGAGATACCTAGCAAGTATACTAGGGTCTATTGTTATAGTGGTGAGTACAAGGTCATTCTCACAGGGAGCAAGTCGTGATCAGTGTGTGAATTTTCTTTATCATAGGTGGTGGGTTTTCTTTTAATGTGGATTTGAGTTGTAAATCTAAATTATGCTAATAAGTGAGTAAACACAAAGAAATGATGATAAAATCCAAATAAAGAAAGCAGGCACAACCTCTGGCAGATTGCTGTCACGAGTTCCTCCCCTTCTTTGTTAATAGAGACCAGTGTGGTGCACGACATCGTGCGTAGCGTGCACGACCTCGAGCACAACATTGGTTAAGGGAGAATTCCCAAATCTGCTTATCATTTACATATGTCACAATCTACTCTCAGCTTGTGTAATAGTTAAGATCAAGTGTTTATCATGCATTAGCTTACCCTTCAGCTTCGCTAATCTATGATTGAAAAGGATTATGTTCCTTATTCAGTTTCCACAATCATTAAACCTTGCCTTAAGCCTTTTTCTTGACAAACACAATCACTTCCTACACAACCAGCTATTACTGTTCATCTTCTAACCCTTTATGCGTTTAGTTAAAATTCCATTCTAGCAACGTACTCTTCAGCTTAATCACTAGAACTAAATCAAGAATGAGCTCTTGTTCTTTATAGTTTTAAGTTCATTAACTAAACAACCACAAACACAAGCTAACATGAATTATTATGAAGGGGAGGAGGTTGTGACAACAACCTTAATGGAGATTGTACCTTATGGAGATCTACTCACTCATGATTGGTGCAAGGTGAAGCTCCATAATTGCCTCTTCCACGGAGTTCGAATAAGAGTATAAAGAGAGAAGAAAATGATGTCTAATATTAGATGATAAAAAAGATGTGAAAATATTTTACAAAGAGGGTATTTATAGTCCCCTCAAAAGCTAACTAGATGAGATTTAGTTACTAATTAACTAAACTAAAAGGAACAAAATACAATTTTTGTTGGCTGATCTCGCCAAGCCAAAGACTACAGCAGAACTAAAAGAGCTTCATTGTTTGCTTTTACAAAATAGAGGCAACGTGGCCTCATTTCCACCAAGTCCACAAAGCAATAAACAAATGGAACCAAGTACAATTGTTCCATCAAAATATCAGCCACTCCAACCACTGCTCCTACTCCTACGGCGCCTGCTCCATGCTTTTTGATTCAAGCATCCAATGCCTAGCTGCCACGTCAGCAATTCCTTATTCAAAAAGCTTCCCTTTTTCCCGCTAACAACCTTGTCTCCTCTTTTTGCTCCTTTTTCTTTTTCACCTGCAAGTACTCATAATACCCATAAGATTTTACCAATTTTTAGTTGGTTAAAGAACAAAATTGCACAAGAAATCATACCAAATATTTCAGCTATCAAATTCCCCCACACTTAGCTTATGCTTGTCCTCAAGCATATAACTTAATTCAATCAACAAAACAAGAACAAACATAGCCAATCAAGGAAAAGCAAACTGATATCATATATCAAAAACAAGGCCAACTTTAAGCTTTAAAGCAGCAAAATCTGAATTCAGCAATCTCAATTTCCAGCACAACAACAAAAAGCAAACTTAAACTCCTTGTATCAAGTTAATAGCAAACATAACAACCTCACAATGGATCACTCAACTCTTGGTGTTTAGGCTAAA
>CAOJBJ012216900.1:0-11498 GCA_948291685.1 Euphorbia celastroides | reverse complement strand
CTTGCGATAGTGGTGCGGTATAGAAGTGGCAACGGACAACACTATGTTCAAGAATTAGCTTTTGGCTTTTCAAAAATGAGTATACGAGTGACTTTTCAAAGTCTTGCAGTATCATTGTCATGTGAGCTTTAAGGTGTTATGAGATGTAGTTTCTACAATTTCAACAATGTGAGTTATAATTTAAAATTTTCAGGTATGCAATGCTAATTAGAGACAACTTTAATAACTTTGTGTATATTGTGAAATCCAAAATCAAATACATTCAAACTTCTGAATTGACTTTCATCTCCTTGAGCTTTCAAAAGTTCCTTTTACTCCTTTTAAGTTGCATAAGATTACCACTATATACTCTTCAACTTATAACAATGCACCACCTTATTCCTATACATCACGTGTTGGTTTCTGATTGGTTTGACTTTTGACATGTGAAATTATAAAGTTTAAAGATTAATTTTGAGCAAGTTCAATAAAACTATAGAGACATTTAAAAGTTAAGAGACAAAACATATACCAATTGCCTTTCATCGAGTGCTACAATTCTATTCTCTTAACGATTTATAATTATTAAAAAAAAAGACAAAAAAAAAGACGACCTATAATAATGACGGGACAAGTTCAAGTGAGCGCATATATTCAGCCTCGAATACGATGAATTGACATATCGATTAAAGAATATTTTCAGTTAATTTTTAATTACGAATTTTGTTGGAACGCAAAGCAAACTCATGGGAGATGCTAACAACAAAAATTGGAAATAACATCCGTATTCAATGGCGTGAATGTCAATGGCATATAAAGCCAGCCAAGCATTGTACTACACTCAAAAATCGCAAATTTTCGATTCGATTAGAAACCCATATTGTCTTCCCCTCTTTTGTGATGATTACTGGAGGTGGCAATGGCAATATGGGTTTCCTGCCTCAAAAGCTTGAGAACTGTGACACTCCTTCTCGCTTCCTTCAATTTTATCATCTTCATTCTCGCAATTTTCTTGACGGCAATTGTGAGTCCGACTTGTCATCACCAGAAATTGAGGATTCCTCTAATGGCTGTTTCGTTGGGATCTGCTCTTCGGATCGCTGTTATGGTGCTTTCAGGCATTGCTCAAGCCGCAATTGCCAAAACCATTCAGGATTCCCTCTCTGAGGATTCTGTTATCGACTCTGTTTTTCGCCTTCAGCGTCGGGTATGCGATTTTCTGATTTGGCGATTTCGTTGTTGTACATTGATATGCTAGGATTTTGGATCCTTGTTTTAGGTTTGGTTTAGCTCATTGTTATACCTAATTATGCAGTGATTGTGAAATCAGTGAAGTAAATTTAGTCATATTCTTTCCTAGAGTTTTTTCCTGTGTAGCAAACTGTTGTAGAATGCTATCCAACAACATTGGGCATGGCATGGTGCAGAAATTGATTTTAGTGGTCAAATAGTTGCTCAAATTGAGTTGCAGACATCCAAATGATGAAGACATGCGAGCTTTTACCCATTTCCATTGTCTCCATTTTCCACCTTGTAGACCAGGTTTCAGATTTTGGGTTTCCGTCTTGATTGCTGAACAGAATCCATTTGTAAGGCTGAAATTCCATTTAACATCAGGGGTATATGGAATATTGTTTAAATGGCTTAGAAGTTGAGACCTTGTTTGCTTTGCTAATATCCAAATTTTCTCAGTGTTACTAGTCCTAGGAGTCTAATCTCCTCATTTTCATTTTCTACATACAGTTTCTGCGAAAGAAGAGAATTGCTCATTATTTTCCATATTTTGTGCCTTATCGTTGGCATTATATGTGTCTCTACAAAGCTGGAGTAAAGTCAATTTTTTTTCCGTATTCTATAAGCGAACAAGGGATTAGCTTTAAATACACACTGTAAAGAGAAGATGATAAGTATGATTTCCTTTTCGCCTTCTTGACAATCAAATAATAAAGAAGATAATGTGAAAAGTGCATCGTAAATAGGTATTACAGCTGCTTGCAACTTGCAAGTCCTCTGTTTTTTCTTTCTTAACTTGTCACTTCATAGTTCATTGGGAATTAGAAGTGCTGTATAAGGAAAGCTTGGCATATTTATTATTCTGAAGGAGATTTGGAATATTGTACTCTAGAGGATAGAGATCATATCCTTGTGTGGCTTGCTTCTTGGGTGATCTTTTTTTTACTTCTTTTGATGTGTAAAGAACCGTGGAATTGAGCAGAAATAGAACAGAGGAAGAGAGTGGATAGAGAATTGAGAGAGAACTAATTGTGAGAGTGAGAGAGCAGTTGAGGTAAATTCAGCTAGATTCTCATTATTTTCTCAAGTCCACATGTCTGGGTCTGTATACAACATCTGTAACAACCTGACAAGCTGGGAAATAAGACAAAATTGCCAAAATTGCATTTATTTCAATTTTGTTACCAGTAACTTCGAAAAGCTACTAGCTGTAACTACCAATTACGTGGTTATTAACAACTAATTGTAGAAAAACAGCTTCTAACAACAACTAATATACAGATATAAAGCTTATACTACTTCAGCTCCTTTTCTATTATCCCGTTGTTTGGAACTTGATAAGGTGAACCTCGTCTCATGATATAAATGGCTGTGGGAGTCATAACCATCTTATGTATTTCTTCTCTTCTATTATGATCATACAATCCCTGAAGTATCCCTAATTATCGTGTTTTGGATTTGCGGTTACAAACTACTAGGTTTTCTTACTCTTTTCTCTTCATAAAAGCTTCTTTCTTTGTTAAAGAAACCGAGAAAACAATGGCATATTTGGAACAAAATCAAACTTGACTTATATTGTCTTTGAGTGTAAATCAATACTAGCAGTGGCTGTTATTTTGATTTGCTCCCTCTCATTGTTGTTTATGAGTGACATTTGATATACTCATTTTAATCAGACTGGAAAAATACTTTCCACTCTGTAATTGTTCTCTCTGATAAAATTACTTCTTTATTGGAGAGATCAGAGTGAGTGAGTGAGAGAGGTTTTGTCAGAAACTTGTACTTGGTAATTGGTATAATACTGGAGATTAGACTGTTAATGAATGCAGCAGGTTAATTTAGTGGCTAGAGTCTTAAAAAAAGCTTCAGAGTACTGAATAAGACTTTAGGAAAATAGTGTAAGGTTAATCAGATTTAGATGCTGAACAATGCCCATGTAAACAAGTAAGATTTCCATTTATGCATCTTGCTGTAATGGATATGGTGGACGACTACACACTTTTGTGGTTAGCTGCTCATTTACTAACCTATATGTGTCCTGTTATTCGTTACCACACACTTTTTTGGTTAGCTTCTCATTTACTAACCTATAGATGAAAATTCTTAATAAGATTGATGTTGGATATGCTTCATGATTTTTGTACGTGTTTAAAAAAATCACATTTCTATCGATTTTGCATGATATGTTCTTTCAAGACGTGTCTAGCAAGCCTCCCTTCAATATCATTATTGTTGGACCATTGTGAAACTTGTGCAGAAAAATCGCTTGCATACACCTACTTTGCTTTGCTATGGTAGCTTTATAATTGAAGTACTCTAAAATTTTGGTCGCGTAAATGGTTACGAATTCCTTAATGTTTTGTGGCTGCTTTCACTTTAAACTTTCTTGCTTAACAGATGCGGTATAAAAACATGGCTTAGGTGGAGCCGTTTCTCGATAGTAATTACTTTGCTTCAAATTATCGGTGCAATCTACCTTTCTTCCAACATGGCTTCTTTTGTTTCTTGTGATCGAACATCAAGTCATTGTCTCTTAGGTAAATTTTGGCTCTTTATTGTGCCTATTTTAATGTAAAATTCACTACTTCTGGTTAACAATGAGCAATATTTTTTTTTTACATTATCTGTATTATCCCTAGAATTTTACTTCAAGAATAACTCCTGATATGCATTATTTGATGAAATGTTAAAATAAATATCATCTACCATCAAATATGGGAAAAATTTCACATGAAGGGACTTATTATATATATGAATTGGACCTAATTGCCTTTCCACCGTATCAACAAAACAAAACTATTCATTTGTAGTGTTTAAATTTTACTAATTTAAAACAACACAAATTTGATGAATAGGTGATTGATAAACTATCAATTCAATGCAGAATGGCATGATCACAAGAAAAGCTTTAGTTGGGAGGCTTCCATGTTTGACAGTAAATGATAGAGATGTGATTATAATAGATGTTAGAATAGTAAATGAATAAAGAGCAGGTGGTTTGAGTTATTGGGTAATATATAGAATTAATTAAAGTGGAGAGGGGGCCGCTTGAAACCATGTGATATAAAATATAATTTTATTTTCTTTTGCTTATAGTAATAATCTATTGACCCTCCTGGGATTAATATAGAAGGACAAGACAGCCTTTGGTGTTTTTCCTGTAGATTTGTGAGACATCAATGAAAAGAATGTTCATTTGGGTCCTATATTTTCTTTATCATGTTTTGAGAAAAAAAAATTCTCTCATGCAATGTGTCAAATCTTCTCTCCTAACCTTTTATGACCTAACAGTTCTTTCTGAATATTTCTATTGTAGGGATGGTTTCAGATGGTGATTACTGGAAGCAGATCCTTTTGATCACATTAGTTGTCATGGCCTGTTCTGTTCCGTTAATACAGTGTTTTGCGGGACCAGAAGTCCTGAGATGGAGGTCTTTTTACACAACCCAAAATGATGTATGGAAAGCTCATTATAATGAGGTCTTTGATCATGGAATTCGTGAGGTTTTATGCTGTCTGGGGCGTATAGAATACTTGTAGGTATTCATGCTTGTAGTTTATATTTTAGGGTAATATGATTGCATTTTTTTTTTTTCATTTTGAACTTCCTTTTAAATATATGCAGGCAAGTGGCTGAGGAAGATGAAGTGTGCTCAGTAGCACAATTATTGGGTGATCTTGTGGCTTATCGTGCATCAGGAACTGGGCATTTGGAACTCCTAGCAGGTTTAACTGGATTACTTCGTGACTCTGTTTTATGATGCTTAGTTGACAGTTGGCATTTTTTAAACTGTGAAGTCTACAATGAGAAGTTTTGAATAAAAATATAAAAATTTGTACTGTTTGTGTTTATTTTTTGGCCTTTTTTATGGACATTTCCACATATTTTTAAGGTTTCAAGTTATTTCTAAATCCATCTTAGAAATACACTGATGCCAATTTAGTCGTGTTGCTTGCAAGGAAAATTAGTTACAAAGTTGTGTAGAAAAGTTACCTTATGCATTTATTCATCAAGTTATTATTTTCCATATAATCATCACCATCTATTGACGTTTTTATAATTTTGAATATTTAATAATTTGAATGCTATAAATTATTGGAAACAGCCTCTCTGTCATCGCAGGGTTATGTCTGCATACACCCAACCCCCTCACACCCACTTTGTGCGGGAACCTTGTTGGGTAATGTTGTTGTCGAATGCTATAAATTATACAACCTCCAAAGGTCAAGTAGCTTGGAGACATTGTGTGGTTTATGTTTCTCCTTATAAGCTTTGTGTGTGTTTAACATCTCTTTTTTTTTGTCAAGTTCTTTTAGCCTTATCTTCAAAAACTACCCTTCAGTCTGTCTTTTGGCTCAAAATGAATGAACTATACTTCACAATGGATCTTTATTAGTGTATTTTTCATTCTCCATTTGGCGTGGTATATCTTTATCATCGATCTTTATCTGTAGCTCCTTCCGTTTTTCTAGGTCTAGCTTTGTTGCAGAGTCACAGTTCATCCCCTAAATCCTACGTAGGAGTGGCTGAGGCACCCAAGGAATTGATTCAGGATGCATTTGATTTTCATAAATTTGCTGAAGCAGCATACACAGTACAATGCTATACCTATTTTAATCTTTGTCTTTTCATTCATTCTTCTAAAAAGTATTACCGCTGAATGTTTTATAGTAGCTATTACATGTTTCAGGGTCCATTACTTGATTTCGGGAGACATAGTATCTTTTTTCCATGTACGTGGATTCACAGACAAGCAATTTTGACTCCATGGACTCGTAGCAGGTTATATATCCATCAAAAATCTTGCTTAATGATGTGTTAAATATGATATGGTCCCTTTGCCACTTGGCTTTGTGAAACTGAGTCAATGGTGTTTTTCATTTACCAAAGCATTCGTATGCATGATATAAATTTTGTTTGGCACAACGCATGAGGTGAAAGAATAAAAGAAATGGACCCTAATTTCGACACTCTTCATATCACTTGCGTCCTTATTGGATTAAAATTCATCATCTTGATGGTTGTTCGATAGAAAACTGATAGTGCAATAGACTCAAAATGGAAAATGATACCTTATATTAGATTAACAGAACAAGAAAACAAACTAAGGTAGTAAATGAGATAATATGAACAACGATAAAGAAACCCAGAGCTAATGCTCCCCAGGGCTATTCCCCTTTTCCTAACCGAAAGGCTAAGAACCCCAAATACTGAATATTCTCCAAAAGCTGCCTCTTTGTTTCTCGTAAGTCTATTTATATAAACTCCTAATAACCCTAATGTCTGCCTACTCAATTATTACTAATCTACCCTTTTCCCTAATCACATCTCTAACATTGTTCAACTTAACAGAATAAGACAAGCTTCAGTTGGGTGTGGATTAGATATGCTAATGCCTGTTTCCCATCCTTCCATCTTTGTCATCCGCTGTCTTACCTCTTAAGTTTTTAGTCAAGTACAAAGCGTCTTTGACAGAAAATGGTCATGAGATGTGAACTCAAATGAGAAACAGGACTTGCATTACTGATTTAAAACAACAACAGCATATATGAAAACATAAATGGAAGAGAACGACTGAGAAACAAGACACTAACAACCATAAACAAAACCCATTGCTTAAGTGGCTCCCTGGGGAATATGCCCCTTCTCAACTTTCTGTTGAGACCCCAAAATACAAATATTCCCTCTGCTGCCTATTACCCTAACTTAACCTTCTTGTATAACCCGCTAAATACCTAACTATTTTTCTATTATACCCTTTTATTTATCACATCTTTAACAGTCTTGTATAAATATGTCTGGGTTTCAATTTATACGCATCTCTCCCTTGTTCTCACAATCCTTTGAAAGTTTGATTATATGCATCTAGATTATTTATTTGTAACAATTTTGGAGGATTTGTGAGGCCAAATAGAAACATCATATGCTCAGTTTATACTTTGCTCTGAGGATTTTCTGCATTCTACAACCGAGTTGATGAAACTCTCCTTTCCAAACCAATTCTATATTCTTGCGCAGATAATGATACGTGCTGGTTGCATTTTTAGGCTGAGGATAGTGCATTCGTTTTGCTACTTGCCACATATCACCTTTTGTGTTCATCCTAGACACTATTTATGAAAAGATTTTTGTGTGGTCAAATTCATATGAAAGTGTCTTACATTGTCAGGAGGCCGAAGCTTAAAGGAGATAATTGGTGGCGAGGTCATGCTGCAGCCTTCTTGAAGTATGTTGATTTGCAGCCAGAAGCTCTTCGGCAAGGTCGTGTTTGCCAGGTAAATTCATCGTAGTAGTACATTCAATAATTTATATAATATTGTTTCACCAAAAGAAGATCATATAATATTGTGATAGATAATATGTCAACTGGAGATAAACTGAGGTTCGAAATGGTGAGATGCATGAACGCATCTTTCATAAACTAGTGAGATGTAGACAAACTAATGGTAATAAGATTACTAACTAATGGTCGATCTTGTTCTTCAAAGATTGAGAGAGACACAGCTATGCGTTCAAGAGTATTTTCGAAGAATCTTAGAAATCAGTCTCCCCAAGTTCTGCTGAACAATAGTTGTAGTTGTATGAAATATTATGTGCCGTCTAACAAATTACACTTGATGACTCTAATACCTTTTCTTATTAGCTTCAAATTTAATCTAAATTGAGGGCAAACAATTTCATCTTAGATATGGTCAGATGCATTAAATTTGTGGCTTTTGAGTTTACTGCATATCATGACCTCCTGTTGGTATCTTTGTCAGTCGAAATTGTTGACATGACACTTCACATCCTTTTGGA
The DNA here is from genome assembly GCA_948291685.1 of Euphorbia celastroides. Classification (NCBI taxonomy): domain Eukaryota; kingdom Viridiplantae; phylum Streptophyta; class Magnoliopsida; order Malpighiales; family Euphorbiaceae; genus Euphorbia; species Euphorbia celastroides. The sequence continues at coordinate 3,487 of CAOJBJ012216900.1, read as the reverse complement.
GTTGTAGCCTAAGTGGAGAAGGGATGGTTCGTTTGTTTTCTGGAGTTTACACTTCTTGGCCCTTTGCAGTCGAATGATAAACAAAAGATAACAATTTATTACGGTTGAGATGTTGTGGCAATGGCACTCTGTACTTGGACTATAACTTCAATGAGATGAATAGGAGCAACTTTATCCACTAATATGTCATGTCATCAACTAAGACAGGTCATATATAGAAAAGGAAGGTCGTCGTAATTTGTTCGAAACAATATATGAGGATCTATTAACTAGAAAGGCAAAATGCGGGGAGATACTGATGTATTTGTCCATACCACATGGTGGTTACAAATATTTTCCCGTAAATGAAATCATGTCATGTTTTGCTTGAAGATTTTACCCCTTCCTAAAAGTTGTTCTACTTGAGAAATGCGGTCTTATCAATTGGAAAAAAGGTTGATTGGAGATAGACTCAGTAATTGAGATTATCATCTTTAGAAACAAGTATTCCTATTTCTCACATTTTTAATATGCTCAATGATGGACAAGTGCTAGTTGGTAGGCCCATGCTGCACTTAGCTCATGGCCCAAAGATAAAATGCTTATTCTTGAATGATTAGGAATAATACAGGTTGCAAAAGTTAGTTAGAAGGAGAGTACTGCATATAGTGAATGTGTGGCGTGTGAATTCGGAAGCAAGTTAGATCATTTTCTGATTTTGGCTCGTAGGTCAACAACCAAGTGAGCGGGAGAAATCCCTGGGTGAGAGTACTAGTCTTGAGTGCCTGAAAGGAAATTTTCCAGAAATTGATTACAACAATAGAAAGAGAGATTAAAAAGAAGGAGAATCAAGAGAATAAACTGAGAATTTCATTAATATTGAAAAGGAATTACAAGGATGGCTTTGTACACAGAGAGAAACGCTCCCCTCTGCAAGAAAATGCAGAGCCTGTTTCTAAACGAAACAAATAACAAAACTTGCCTACCTCCTCCTCTTCTAACCGACTACATATAGTACTATCCTATCTCACACTTTTTTCTCCCTATTCAGCTCTTAGTTACTGTTATACCCCTGAACAACTTTCTTTTTCTTCTCATAAACTTGTGCAGGCTTGGGTTCAACACCATTTGCAATCCAAACTGACCCATCAATTGGCCCATTAGCATCATCTCTATCAGTGCCTCTTTTATGTATTGATTTCCGTAGTCCATTGTAGTCACGTTCAATTTCATCTTCATCTTTCCATCTATTATCTCTTAATTTTTATTAATCAGATTTGCTGGTTTCCATCACAGATCACTCAATCATAGCTAAAACTTCTGAGGATCATATGCTCTCAGCATGTTAATAGTAAAATGCAAAAAATGCTTGTACTTGATGAAATTAATTAAATGTTTACGATTTTGAATATTAGTACAATTATTGATGATATATGATTGCTCACTATTTTCTTTTGGTTTTTTTGTTGTGATTCTCATATGGTATATGCTAATTTAAGCATGGTATTTCTGTTCCAGGAAAGATGCGAAGCAGCATACTTCATTGTAGTTCTTCACGATATAGAAACTGTAGTTATTGCTGTTCGGGGAACTGAGACCCCTGAGGACCTCATAATCGATGGCCTGGGCAGGGAATGCACCCTCTCAGAGCAAGACTTGGATCGATTAATAAAGTATGCTATTCTTTTTATTTTTCTCTCTTTTTTAGAAAAATACTTACCTTCTAATTATGATCAAGAAAAAATGAATATCTCCAGTTTGATGAAAAAACTGTTTAAAACCTCCCATATGTAATTGTTTTTGCCCAGATCTACACTTCCATTTTCTGTTTTGTCTGATATCAAGTGTAGCATGAGGACATTCTTTTAACTTACTATAGTGACCACTTGAGGGAGTGGACCATGCATCATTACAAAACAGAATTGAAAAGCATATTACTAATTATTTCTCGGTTTGGTCTTACATAATTCTTTCAAATGCTTCCCCGGCGTAGCTTGTTTAAATAAACTGTTAAGATATATTTTTGCAGCATACTTGTAAAATGAATAACTATTCAACTGATGAAATAGCAGGTAAAGTGGAGTGCTATGTACAAAGTTAACCAACCCATGGTGAATTTTAAATTAGTGGTTTTTGGTAAAAGTTACTTACATAACCATGTCCTTTTGTATAAGTATGATCCAGTTAAGACTCTTTTCTAAATGTGGATGGATGTTTGTCATTTCTCTACGCTGTAGAGTTCTCGCTTTTAGTACTTAAAAACCCTTTTGAGCTCTCTTCAGTATCTATCCTCATACTATTTATGTCCTTTCCCATACATTTCCCTTATTAATATCTCTCCCCATCTCATTCTACTTTATGCTGGGAGAAGATTCATGGCTCATTCTTGGTTAAATTCTAAATCCTTTAATGAGAATGGTGAAAAATCTTGCACGAGAGATGGAAACCCCATCACAAGTGAATCTTGTTCTTGTGAGCTTTTTCTTTATTGATAATTCCTGCAACCTTTGTGGCTAATTGTCGACCACACATGTTATTAGAACATTAGACAAAGGGGTTTGGATTTATACATTTTGTGTCCTGCATCTATGATCAGATCATGATGAAGAAAGGCAATGTGAGTTTTTGCTGGGCTTTCTTATCATAAAGACAGAATGATACAATTCTATGCAAAGCAGTAACTGCCATGCATCATTGATATGCACGGGTGAAACTTTCGATTTGAGTTTGCATTTAATTAACAGCACCATAGCTTCTTAGGGTGGCATCTCCTAAAGGTAAGCTTAGTCTATGACCACATTTACTTTTCTCCAAAATGTCTCTTTTCAGTTGATAATTGTTGATTATTGTGATAATTTTTGTACATCTCTTGCCCTTGTGGCCACTGTTGGCGGACTAAGTATTTTCTTATTCTTTTTTGCAGTAACAACCATATCGATCCCAATGTGAAGAGAAGTGTGGAAACGTCTTTTCCACACTATGGGCACATGGGTGTGGTTGAAGCTGCACGGGATCTTTATACGCAAATTGAAGGAAATTCAGGTGTCTTTATTGCCCTTTTCTCTCTTCTCTTTGCTCCTTCCCTTTCTCTCTCTCTATGCTATAGTTTTAGTGAGGAACTTTGATGATAATATTCAGAGCCTAATTTAACATTGCTGTCAAGTACCTAGAGGTCCTTGTCATATTACTCAGTCCTTCACCTGAATCTGTGTTCGAATGACCTTGGGGATGGTCCAAAATATGGCAACATTTAGTAAAGAAAACGGAACAACACTAACACAATGTCATGTTAATTCTTCAAACACAAGTATTTCATGCATAGTTGTCAAATCGATATTCGTATCGTGAATCAAAATCCTAATTTTATGATTAGCGAATCAAATTGTATCCTAAAATTCGGTTCAAGTGAATAAAATCATGAAAATAGATCCTTGAACATGTTCAACTTAACATATAATCATATTTTAATATGCAAATGCAGTTTTAAGATAAAAAGAAGTCATATAAA
>CAOJBJ012215406.1:0-16824 GCA_948291685.1 Euphorbia celastroides | reverse complement strand
GGAAAACTGAATTGGAAGAGTTTCTTCTTATACAGTTAATCAATTATCTGGATCTTTGTAATTCTGGATTTGGATTAGTCGGACAAGTTAAAACGATAAAAAGAAAAATTGAAAATTCATAGTTCCTAATTCATCAAATTTGCACCAAATACAAAAATTAATGTATAATTATTTTGCTTTAACTGTTTACTTTGTGAAAGTTCTTCTATGATTTCTTTTATTATGTGATAGATATGTGCGGCAAAAACTATTTACGTACTTGCATAAAAATATTTCATATTATCGAAAATTTGGTAAGGTTTTATTCTTTTCACCTTCAATTTGATTCAGTTTAGTTTAGGTCACGTCTATTAATTTTAATTGAAAAAGTAACAAATTAAGTTCAGTCCAGGACTTCAGGTTTGAAAAGTTGAAGAGAACAGGGCTTAAGTGAAAACAAGCTTATTATTACTTTGTCTACACATAAAAAAAATGTAGAATTTAATTAAATAATAGAGTAGCAGTAAATTTATTAAAAGCATTCACCATCAAAATTGTGTGCTTTACCATCAAAATTCTATCAGTAAATGCTATGCTTGGATTCCACGTTAGCAAAGTAAAATGGAATTATCTTTTTGGAGAATTTACTCACATGTATTATTTTTGCACACAATGTAGCTTATATGCAAACAAAAATAAATATTCTTTTTCTTGTCTACTAGATTAGTAACTCACCTGTTGATTGTCACCCTTTTTCACCCTTTTTCTGTACCACTATATTTTCTTTAAATTGTCTCGTATAGATTTACAATAAATGAAAGAAAAAATTTTCAACCCACCTCAGATGATCAGATTTTGAACATGTAAATTCTACAGATTTCGTCTTAACTTATTTTTTTGTTTTGGTTCCTTCAAATCGGTCGATCGACGGAAGAAGAAAATAAACAGATTGGCAAGATCTGAATCTTTTTCTTCTTCTTTTGCTTTGTTCAACCCATCTGAATTTTTTTTCTTCTCCTTGCTTTTTTTCTTTGTGCATGTTTCTGGTTCTTTTTATTGTCCTCTTTTTCTCCCAGTTTGTTTTCTTCTTTCTTGTGTTTTTTCACTTGTTTTTGAAATTCTTCATACATTGCTTAAGATATAAACAATATTGGATTCTCAAACGTATGCATCTTTTGTCTAGATCTCCACATTCTTTGAAAAAAATACAGCATGTACGTGCATGAACTAAAATCAAGATTTCAGTCTTCAATCATCTCATAATTCTTTTTCTTTTGAGTGGTTTTTCAATTTTAATGGTTGTTATTGTTTCGGAAGTTCCCATTTTCATTGGACCTGAAAAACAATTATCATGATCCTCCATGCAAATTTTATGGCAACACGCTGAATTTTTACAATCCATTTTATCATGATCCTCCATGCAAATTTTATGTCAACACGCTGAATTTTTACAATCCATTTTAGCCTAAATGTTGCTGATATAATTACAAAATCATAATTTCTAGAAAAAAAAAATACAGGAAAAAGAATATTGAACTTTGTTTGTTATGATAAGATTTCCAATAGAGGAAACTAAGAAAAGAAAAGATTAAATTCTGGAAAGGAATTGTAACTGCCGGAGAAGAGGGGTCAAAGGTCTCCATAATTTTCTCTTATGAATTGTGACCATACGGTAATTCAAACAAATTAGTTATCCGCCAAAATTCATATAGCATAAGCCAAATATTTTAATTTAAAACGGATATATATCAAGATCAAGAGGTTAGAATACACGTACGTAGTAGTATATTGTTATGCTGTTGACATGTTAATATAATTATTCTGTACATACTTTATAGACCAAACAACATACTTTGATAAAAATGTCTAATCAAATTCTCTATACGCCAAATAGTTCATTTTCCTATTGAACTTGAAATGTCACCTCAGTTTTCAGAGAATCTTTCAAAATTTAGCTAGTTGGAGCTTTCGAAAATTTAATGTGACATCTGAATTATCGTGCCAAGTTTAAGAGATCTTTTTAATTGTCTATACTGTAAAGAATAGTTAAAACTACTGTAAAAAAACAGATTTTTTTTTTTATAATGGTAAGTATATAAATGGAGGTTCTGGTACTCCAAAATGATAAGTACATAGTTTGGGTATATATCTTTAATATTTTACCCCTGAAAACTCATATCACCACTTGACCAGGAACCCAACAAACATTTATCCAAAAATTAAGAAGCAACAAGTAATTGAATAGCATAAATATAAAAAAGAAAGAGACCTGAAACAATTATTTGTTGTAAAGTAAAAGTAAAAGCAAAATGAAAGGATGGAAAGGTAATTGCAGAGGGTGGTATTAAGCACGTAATTTCAGTAGTTGCTGAATACTTAAAATTACAAGTACAATATCATATAAGGTTTTGTTGGAATAGAAAGAACAAAAACACCTAAATGCCTAATAAACAGCAACTAAACCATGTTTATTTAGCGGAAACTTGTACAGCTTATATATTTGGATGAAAACGTATTGCAACTCTATCTCTTCCAGCCCACAACTACTCCATTTTCTATACTGCATTTTGTGCCTCGATCCTTCTAGTTATTCTTTTGAATTAAATCACGATTTTTTCCTTAAATTCCACTCCTTTCTCCGCAATCTATTTAATCTACTGTTTTCGCTTAAGGTTCCTCATCGTATGGATATACGGCTTTTAAATTGATCAATAAACTGTTGTCGTCCAGTCATAAAGCGTGAATGATATGCTCTAAAAAGAAAAATTTAGAGTTGGAAGAGTTGACGAATTCCAGACCAACCACAATATCTACGAACTATAGTTCTTTTATATGGATCTCTATAATACTTGATTCGGATAATTTGACAAGTAGTTTATATGTTGGAGGTGAAAACAAGAAATAAATTGAAAATTGAAAATTCCTATTTCATCAAATCTGCACCCAATATAAATATAAATGTAAAATTATTTTAATTTAACTGTTTACTTTGTTGAAAGTTTTCAATGAATTCTTTTATTATGTGATAGATATGCAGTGGCGGAGCCAGCTAACTATAGATGGGGGTAGTTATATTCATACATTGATACATACGGATATATATATATATATATCGATACTAAAATTAATGTTTATTAGAGGTTAAATACTAAATCATTAAAATTAATGCTTGAGGATTAAACCAATCAATTTTATATATACCACCAACTTTAGATATTCTCTGAATGTAAAATGTAAACATGATGACAACTTATTTTTCGTTTTGTGATATATACAAAATGAAGATTGATGATACAATTTAGATTAATTATATATTTATTTTATAAAGAATACCAATTCAACTATCTTCAACATTAGTAGTCATCACATTGAGTTCATACAAGTAGCAATTGTAACAATATGTTTTGGTGAATAATAAAATAAACTTTAGTATATTAGGATAATATTTTTTTAATTAAGTTTTGTTAGAAAAATAATAAAAAATAAAATAATTGTTTCCTTATTTTTCTTATTGATATATATTTTTTGTCCATTATCACATGAAATGTGTATAATTTGATTTAACCGTAAAGAAAAATAAAGTAATTGTAATTTATTAAAAAAAATTTCACCATAGTGCTTTAACATCAAAATTCTATGCTTAGATTCTACGTGGCTAAGGTAGAATTTACTCGCATGCATTATTCTTGCACACAACGGCGATAAATTTTTTTTTTCTTGTCTACGAGATTACTAACTCTCCTTTCAATTATCACCCTTTTTACAGTGTATTTTTTTTTTTTAAATTTGCCTTGGGCTTATATTAAATAGCTAGAAAGAAAATTTACAACCTAATCCAGATATGATTCGAACCTATAACCGTCAAAATGCATAACTTCTGTCTCAAGTTTTAACTACTAGATCAAGACTTCAGTCACTTCTTTTCTTAATTTGCTTCATTCATATCGGTTAAACGAAGCAGATGAAGAAGAAAATAAATAGATTTGTAAAATCTGAATCTTTTTCTTCTTCTTCGCTCAATTGATATGAATCTTTTGCTTCTTCTCCTTCTTGTTCTTTCCTTTTGGATATGTTTCTTGTCCTTGTTCTTATGCTCTTTTCAGCCCAATTTGTTTTCTTCTTTCGTGTGTTTTTTCTTTTGTTTTTCAAATTCTTCATACATCGATTAAGATATACAGAATAGAAACGTATGCATCTTTTGTCCAGATCTCCACATTCTTTGAAAAAACAAAACATAACGAGTGAACTAAATGATTCCAATCTTCAATCATCTCATAGTTCTGTTTATTTTGAGTGGTCTTTCAATTTTAATGGTTGTTATTTTTCTGGAAGTTTCCATTTGCATTGGAAATAAAATACAACCATGATTCTAAATACAGGGAAAAGAATGTACAACTCTGTTCGCCACGATTAACTTCCGATTGAGGAAAAGAAACGATTAAATTCTGGAAAGGAATTGTAACTGCCGGAGAAGCGGGGTTAGGGTCTCCATAACTTCCTCCGAAGGATGATTATGAACACCCTCGTAAGTGGTGACAACAATGGAGGGGTCTTTGGACAACCTTTGTATCTGTTTCTTCACGTTGCATGTGTGTTGTGTGCATCTGTAATAGCTCCTTCTCCCCCATCCATATGTTAATTAATTCCAAACAAATTAGTTATCCTCCTAAATTCACATAACCTTAGCCAATTATTTGAATTGAAGATGCATGTTTCATGATCAAGGGTACATTTCGCATATAATTATTCCCTAGGGTTTCTAGATCAAAATACATATTTTTGATAACAGTTTACTATTGAACTCAATGTTTTGTACATTGTAAAGATAGTTACAATCAGTTCAATTCTAGATTTTGTTTTTCTCTAGTTATAATTATTTGGTAACCAGATTAACTTAACTATGACCATGATAATATTTTATGAACAATAATTCATTTTGTCATTAGTTCGGATAATAACAATATTGGTTTTGATTATAAAGCTCAATTACGTATTTATACATTGTCAGTTTACTCAAACGGATTTTGATATATGAGTGAAATAAATTTTTTATAGATTTTAATTAAGCTGGTTTCTTTCGCAATAAATCAACAAAAGATAGACCAATTGGTGTTAGCTCAATTGGTACACCTACTTACCAATGTGTAGGTGGGAGGTCATGGGTTCGAAACCTAACCTCTTCATATAATTCTTCAAAAAATCAACAAAAGATAGTGTAAAGTATGTTTTAACTAAATTAAATCCAAGCTCTGGTTGAAATTCTAGCAATTATATTAGAATTATTCCGTCTGAAGGGAGAAGAATTTATGCTATTGCATATCGAACAATGATTCAAGTTCCTTTGAGTAACTCCAGTTTGTTTAACTACTCTTAATAAATTATTCATTTCATAAAGGTTCACCAAACTTACCATAAATTAATTTCCCTTTAACATGAGTTGAACCAACTGTTTATATTATCTATCACAATTCAACTTAAAAATAACTAAACATAAACTTTAAATTTTATTGAGTGATTATTGATCAAATTGTGAAGTTGAAAACCTTTTCATAATATACTGCATGCGATGCCTGTTTGCCGTATAATATTATCGCCCAGAAAAAACAATATTATTTCATTTTCTTCACAAAGTACACACATAATCAGCAACAATTCCAGCCAAATCATGAGAATAAACAATTCGTTATTGGAATAATCAGCGAGTAATTAAGATAAACATACCTCTGATGGATGCTGTTTTTCACAGCTTTCTGGCCATATTTTCTCCACCTATAGCCATCATCAAGTATGTCATCCACACTTCTTGTATGAAACGCAATTCTTGGTGTCGTTTCCTTCTTCCCCCTCCCTCCTTTCTTCTTCTTTTTCTCCAAATTATTTGGCAACAGATTTCGATTGTCGCCAAAACCATTTAAGGAACCAGACAAAAGACTAACCCAGTCAACTTCACCCTCGAATTGATCATTGCACTCCAATCCAATTTCATTGTCTGCTACTAATGGGATTGTGTTGTTGTGATTTGAAATGCTGTTGTTTTCTAGAGTAGTTTGCATTAATGGAAGGGTTTGATTTACATTATCCATGTTTAACTGTGATTAGGTTTTGTAGTTAGAAAGTCTGTCACATTTATATATAGAACAGTGTCATGCATAAAAAATGGAATTAATTACTTGAATTTGTGAATAAAACCCAACTAAATTTCACCTAATTCTGTTCAACTGTCCTATACTGCAAAGACATGTGCTCAAAGTTTGTATGTTGGTCCAAGTTTTGTACCAATTTTTCTCTCACGTATGGCAGGAAGTAGAACTTAAAATTAGATATAATTCTTAATCTTATCTACTGTATAGCTTGTACACCCAGAGTTTTAAGAATTCAGACTAATTATATTTCAGCATAAGATTATTGAATTGTACTTGGTATTTTGATTTTAGTTTATGCTGTTTTATTTTACGAAATATTAGCTCTTACACTTCAATTTTTCCGAAATGTAGCTGGATTTTAAGGGTTAGTTAAAACATGCATGTTGATAAGAATATAATGGATCTTTATAACAAGGTAAAAATATTTTTGTTTTGTTGACTAGTGCTTAAGCTTTTTCTGTTCCCGTTATTTCTTAAAAGAACTGATAAGCCCAGTTTTGAATAAATCACACAAAAATATAACCACAATTTCTAAATTGCATAAATATTGATGGAAAGTTATCAAGAGGGTGTTTCTCATTGCTTGTAATCTATGAGAAATAGTTCATATATAATCACTCTTTAATATGTTAGTACCATGATGACTTCTATTATAACTTATAACCTGCAGCTTTTGAGTTGAATTTATAAGCTGATTTTTTGTATATTATTTTTAAATAATTTGTAAGCGCGCATTTAGAGTTTAACCAATAAATAAACAAATGTATCATTATTTTCAATAGAAGAATAAAGTGTATGTAACAAATTAAAAATAGTACACTATCCAATGCGTTGATGGGAGGTCTTGGATTCGATATCCAGCCTCTTCAAGGATTTACTAATTATTAAAAAAAATCAAAAGTAATCGCAACTATAATCATAGGTGGACATATATAAAACTAACTCCCTAATCATTATTTAACTTTTTACATAGGAATTTCTTCTCTTTCAATATCTTCTTTTGTCATTTAACATTTTTACGTCTTATAAGAAACTTATAAGCTTGATTTTACAAATATTGGAACTGTTTAATAAAGTATTTAAGAAACATCTCAACTACTGATTTTTAAGTTGATTAAAAGTTAAAATAGTTGAAGCAATAAATTAAAGCACATCAAGAGTTAAAAAATAGTTAGAAATACCATATGAACGTAAAATGTATCTTTTGGGAATACACATAAATGTATATATATATATGATACAACATTTATAGACAATATTGTTTGGTCAATCCGATCTATGAGATAATTATAACCCTCTGACAGTTGCAAGCCTGATGTTTTTTATACACTAGGAAAAATAGACTGATAAAGTACAAAATCTACTCTCAGATTAAAAGTAGTAGGAAGTTTTTTAAATGATTTTGTTGTAGTTTGAAATTTGAATTATTGGCTTTATATATTTTTAACAAAATATTTGGCCAACACTCTAAAGTACATGTATGTTTACATCTGCTATTGTCAAATAAATAACTAAAGCGTACCTTTAGGTTAGCCCTGCCCCTTAAGATACCTTTTCGGATAGACTGAATGTATCATTAGGTTCTCCAACTTTCACTAAAAAACCATTTAGGTCTCCAACCTTTTACAAAAATCCCGCAGGTTCCTCAACTCGTGAAAAATGTACCTCTTAAGTCCCTGACACTGATGTGCCAGTATACATGACAAGTTTAACTTTTTTGGAAGAGTGACTGACTATTCCGGCGATGAACGGACTTTTTTGGTGACATACTTCCGGCAATATATTTTTCCGGTGATGGTGACAAAATTTTTTGGCAACAAAATTCTGGCAAAAAATTTTTTCAGCGAGAGAATTTTTCGGCAACAGATGACGTGGCAACTGATGTGGCGCGCGTTTGGAACACTCTCTTGGATGAGAGTGGTTTTGTGCGCGTTTGGAACACTCTCTTGGGTGGATGTGCACTTTTTGAAAGATGAGGGACTAGCAGGATTTTTGTAAAAGGTTGAAAACATGAAAGATTTTTTTATGAAAGTAAAAACTGACAGAGAACAATTGAAATCAAAAGTAATTCATCTTATTGATTCATTGCTGTAAAGTTTGTTACATCTCTTATTTATACAGGAATTGAAAATTGACAGGAAGGATCATGTGTTTGACAAATGCCGGAGATTGTGTGTAGGAGAATTGTCGAGCTGGAAGTTTGTTGTAACCGTTTCATTAACACGGATTGATGATGTGTACTAGGGTAAAACACTCCTTTCAGCTCGCAATCTCTGTAACATCCCCCCCTCGAGCTGAAAATTTCTCTGGCAATGAAAAAGAACGGAAATTCATTTGTTGTAAGAACGACGTCATTAAATGATAACTCTTTGGCTTAGTGAAGATATCTGCTAATTGCGCGGTTTTTGAGACATGAGGAATAACGATAAATACCTCAACCACTAGGTCGCGAATGAAATGTAAGTCCAACTCCACATGCTTCATTCTTTCGTGCAAAATTGGGTTTTTCGAGATAGCTATTGCTGACTGGCTATCGCAATGTAGGGGAATGGGAATTTGGAAAGGAATCCCCAAATCTCGCAGTAGGTAAGTAACCCATTTCAGTTCACAACAAGTATTGGCAATGCTCCTTTATTCAGCTTCTGTTGAGGATCTACTAACCACGTTCTGCTTCTTAGTTTTCCAGGAAATCAATGACTTTCCAAGAAATAAGCAAAAACCAGTGAGAGACTTTCTGCTAATCTTATAGGTTCCCCAATCTACATCACAAACTGTAAGTTCCTCCTCTTTTCCAGCTGGATAGAATAGACTTTGATCTTTAGTCCCCTTGAGATATCTTAAAACTCTTCTTGCTGCTTGCATATGCTTCTCCTGTGGCTGTTGCATAAACTGACTTATATGTTGTGTGCAATAGGATAGATCAGGGCTACTGAAATTCAAGTATAACATCCTCCCAATTAACCTTCGAAACTGTTCTGGGTTTTCCATTGGAACCCCTGGATCAATAAGATCAATTGAAGAATCTAATGGGCTAGGTGCTGCTTTACAAGCAATCATCCCTGCATCAAGTATTAGATCATTGATATACTTAGTCTATGAGACATAGATACCTTCTGCTGCTTGATTAACCTCCACCCCTAGGAAATATTTTGCTTTCCCTAGGTCTTTAATGGTAAACAGATCATGGATATACAACTTTATTGCCTGAATTTGTTGTACATTTGTCCCCATTATCAAAATATCATCAATATAGATTAACAAAGCTAGAAAACCATCTTGAATTTGTTTAGTGAATAAGTAGTTATCACTTCTGGATCTAGTAAAGCCATACTGAAGATTTATACCTAAAGCCATTGTCTCCCAACCTGCTTCAATCCATAAAGAGACTTCTTTAATCTGCAAACCTGCCCTTGACAAGCCTTTGAGTACCCTTTAGGAGGCTTTAGCTATAAATCTTCATCAATGTGGCCATGCAAGTAGGCATTGTTAATGTACACTTGATGAACCTCCCACCTTTTTAGTTACTCCCAAGGCCAATAATAGCCTCACAGTAGTTGTTCGAGCCACTGGACTAAATGAATTTGTATAGTCCACACCAAAAACCTGATTGTAGCCCTTGGCCACCAACCTGGCTTTAAATCTTTCTACATCACCATTTGGCAAAAACTTAATCTTGTAGACCCATTTGTTGGCGAGAGCCCTCTTTCCTTGTGGAAGAGTACATAACTCCCATTATCATTCTGTTCTAGAGCCTGTAATTCCTTTTGCATAGCCTCCACCCATTTTGAATTTCTAGCAGCTTCTGCATAAATAGTAGGCTCTTTAAACTGCATAATCTTTGATAGAAAAGCTGAATGCTCTATAGCCATGCTTGTATCATAGTTAGACAACTAGATAAGTGGCTTTGAGACTCTTGAGGATCTTTTAACACCAGTCTCAACTAAGTCACTGTGAATCAAGTGATCAGTAGAGGTTTCAAAACGGCCTGGAACTGGTTCATTAGGAGAGGAAGTAGCATCAAATGGAAAAGCATAAGAACGCAAAATAACATCCCTGGATACTAAGGTCTTCCGTGTAACCAGATCATCCAACTTATAGCCCTTTTGCCCTTGTGAAAATCCCAGAAAAACGCTGGTATTGGCTCTAGGAGAAAGTTTGTCTGTATTTAGTAAGACTTTATGGTAACATAAACAGCCAAACAACTGAAATCGTGAGTAATCAGGTTCCTTCCCATAGAAAACAGCATAAGGAGACCTCCAATTAAGCACTTTAGTAGGCAGTGCATTAATGATACTAGTGGCATAAAGTACTGTTTCTCCCCAAAACTTGACAGGCAAACTAGAAGCAAACATGAGTGCTCTAGTAATTTCAAGCAAATGTCTATGCTTGTGCTCAACTACCCCATTCTGTTGGGGTGAGTAGCTGTAAGATCTTTGATGCTGAATTCCCCTGGCATGAAATAACGTCTGATAGCTAGCATTCACAAACTCTCTTCCATTGTCACTTCGAAAAAATTTAACTGTAGTTTCATATTGAGTTGAAACTAAGTTAAAAAAAATTCTCTAATGCAGCTACTGCCTCATCTTTCCTTCTTAATAAGCACAGCCAAGTAATCCTACTATAGTCATCAACCAGAGTTAGGAAATAACATGCACCAGAAGTAGTAGGTTTCCTGTATGGACCCCAAAGATCACCATGAATAAGTTGTAATCTAGCAGTACTAGTAATTGCACTTTTACGAAAAACTAATCTGCATTGTTTTTCCTGAGGGCAAGTAGTACAATCAGAGGAATTACTAGAAACAATAATACTAAGTATATGCCTTAATGTCTCAAAAGAAGCATGACCTAGTTTCAAATGCCACAAATCTATTACAGAACAAGGTTTTTCAGTATTTGTATTTTCTACTGAATTACAGATAGGGACAGATTGCAGTAGCATAGGATTGAAAGTCTTTATTTAGTAGATATAACCCGTTCTGCATCCTGCTCATTGCTCTGACTTGCTTAGATTTCTAGTCCTGAAAATAACAAGTGTCTTCTTCAAACACCACTCTGATATGATTATCTTTGACCAGCTTTCCTACCGACAATAGAGTATATCGAAAATCCGGTAGTAAAAGAACACATTTCAACACAAAATCTGTTTGTAGATAAACTTCACCAGTTTGTTTTACTACTTTAAGTCCTCCATCAGGCAAAACCACATTATGTGAAGTAAAAACTGGTGAAAATTGGTGAAACAACTCTGTTAACTACACATGTGCGCACTAAAAGCACTATCAATTATCCATGCTGAGTTATAAGTATTACCTACAACCACTATCAATAAGTATTACCTACATAGCCAGCAAATGCACTAAAAGCACCACTGCTAGAGTTTCCACAACCACTGACATCATTGTGCATTTGCAATGGTGATTCTGCAATTGTAGTTTGCTCCCTTGCTTTCATCATTTTGTGATAAACTTGTTCTGCTACTCTGCTTTCCATGTTTCTGTCAACTTCTCCTTGTTCTCTCACATTGTTTGCTCTGTCATGCTCAGGAACAAAACTGTTGTTAGAATGATAGAAATTAGAGTTTCCTACAATACCATTCCCTTTCGGCCTTGGTTTGCCCCACCATTCAGGAAATCCAATTAGCCTGAAACAGGTTTCCTTAGTGTGTTTAGTTTGCCCACAATTACTGCACTTCAGATGACTTTTGTCCACCTTGACAAAGCCTTTGTAACTTGCAGCATTAGCATTGTATTGAACAGGAGCAGAGTAGCTAGATCCAATCATTGTAGATGAGCTAGATCCATAATAGTTAGATCTAGTCGCAATGGATTAGCTAGATCCATCTATTTGTTGATTTGTAACACCAGGAACAACATGAGCAGTAGTGTGATTTGCCATTTCCAGAGCCCTAGCTGTAGATATCGCCACTTATCTCTCCACTTTGTTGATCATAGAAAACACTTTGTCCAAGTTAGGTAATGGCTTCATCATGAGAATCTGGTTCTTCACATGATCATAGCTCGAGTTAAGCTTCATAAGAAACTGCATCACATTGTCTTCTTGTTCTTGATCGCGAATTAAGCCCCATGAGAATCTGGTTCTTCACATGATCATAACACCCCTTTCAGCTCGCAATTTCTGTAACAGAAAGCTGAGAGACTTAATAATACATTCGACCTTTTGGATACATATATGAATGTTTAAGAAATTAACACCCTCTATATTATATGTAAAATCTCATGTGCATTCAGGTGGTAGCATCTTTTATGATTTTATGGAACAATTGGAGATCACCTTTAGACCTTTACGATATGATTGCCGTCACTTGAGTAGAGATACTAATTAAGAACATTAATTTATTTATGTTCATAAGTTCAATTTTCTTACACATTAGTTCTAGTTGTTTCTTCAGTATATAGAGGTGAATGAGGTTGTTACCCGCACCTTTTAGTGCAGTAATCCTCTTTATTAGCAGTGAATGAAGTTATCTTTACTACAAAACTATATATAATCTGTAGGATCACAAATAATGAATTTTACACGGATATCCAATTAAAAGCCTAAGTTTCACGTTGTTAAACTAATTTACGTACAATTTTTTTTTTTTAAAAAAACAATTCTATCAAGCATTTAGTAGTTTACCTACGTCATTTAAACATATGCCACATATTTTAAACATTTCCTAACAATTTTTTTTAGTATAGCTTTTGCGGAAAGGATACACATGCATCTAATTTTTTTCTTAACATTGTCACTATATTCTGATTTATTTTTATCAACCTGGATGAAAATTTGACGTGAATAGCCGAAGCCTATAAACCTTTTTAGGAGTACATTAGTAGAGATAGATCACTTCCGTTAAATGGTACTTTAAAAATCACATATCAATTAGCAAATGCCGAAAACAACACATAGGTTTTTTTTATTGTACTAATCTTAAAAAAAATATGATCTCGTTTCTGTTCTTCATTTTTCAAATTTTCTGGTGTTGATTTAAATTTAAAAGAAAAATATTTTTTCGATCAATAAAAATATATATAAGAAAAGGATAAAATTTTATTATTAAAAAAAATGAAAATATTTTCTCTTGTCATATTTTCACATATTACATTGTCCACTTCCATCTAATAACTATCAACACAACTATTTTCGTTAATCATCACCACTTACTCCACATATATATCCGACACCACCTACACTCTTATATTCACCAAAATTTCTACCTCTTACACCAGTACCAATACCACAATCCCTACCTCTCAGTACTAAATTGTATTACTTTTTACAATAACATTTGATTGATATATTCAATTTGTAATTTGAAATAATCTACTGTTATAGTGATGTTTTTCAGTTTTATTTTGCAACATTTTTACTTGTTATTGTTTTCAACTAATTTATAAATTTTTAATTGCATTTAAATTGTGAAAAGATAACATTACATGCAAACAAACATGTGACTGCAAATTGTTTTTCATTAAAGTAATCAAACATCGAAAAATATTTTTCAATGTTGTACCAAATATAATAACATTATTTATTTATCTGCATAATATTTTTCCATACACATTATTTTCTTACAAATAAATGATGACATTGTAAAATAAAATTCTTCAATTTTGGAACTAAATAGGTTTCAGAATCGTACAGGTTAATCTTACTTTACAAACAATTATTACAATAATTTTTTGCAATATGCACGTTGAGTACTTTAATATAACATAATTGTCTTAAAGTTTGGTGCTAAATGGTTACTGAGCATTGAATGGTATAAGTTTCTTACTTGAAAAGCATTCGATTAGTTTATTTTTCGCAATATGCATGTTCCTTTTTTTTTCTTTATATATATTTGATTGGTTGGCAACTCTGGTTAGAGGAATTGGTGCTAATTAAGCCGTTAATCCAAGTAGCAAAAGGAATTCACTAAAACAAAGTACGGTAGCGGTAGTTTAGACTATATTAGTTTATTTAGTAGTTAATTAACCCTAATCTTGGACATAATCATGGAATAGTTATAAACTTGACCTGGGCATTAATTTGTGCCCTAAACGAAAACCCAATTAATTAGTAAATTTTCAAAATTAAGTTGCAATGAATGGAAACAGTAGCTCTGAACTAATAAATTGTACACTATAAAACTTTAGGGAAATTAATAAACATAGGGTTTGAGCAGTTGTAGCTTCAAAGAGAATGTGTTAGAGGTCGGATAGTTAGGAGTTGGTTTACCTATATTCATTTAGATGAACGCATACGCATGCTTATAAATATACGTTTATATTTTATTCAGTTTTTCATTATATTTTCACCATTGGCATTCTTCAAAATACATTTCTTTTGGATATTTACAAATATTATTAATCATTTTTTTGATGAAAAAATATTATTAATCATTTGATTAATGAATTCAAATTTCATACTTTCTGAATTAAGTATATATGTAAAATAATAATTAATATGATTACAAATAATTTACTTGCGTGAAAAAATTATAAAACATTTTATTGCTGAATATGTAAAATCATGTGAAACACTCATGTGTAACCTCAAAAGGTAGGGTTATTTCATCAATATAAGGAGCATTTATACTCTAAACTAAGCAATGTGTGATATCCAATAAATCATAATTTATATGAATAACAACATAATTATGTATCTTTTGGTTTTATAGTCAACCTTTATTTTTTGCTGCATCTAGTGTTTGTTTTCTATTTTGTTTGGAAATATGTTTAGCATTGGAAGATTTTAACTGGAAGGGAAATGATGAAGCGTTATGCTCTAATCAATCAGTGTAGAGATTCCAACACCTAAGTAAAGTGTAGGTGGAGCTTGAACGGAAATCTAGAAAATTTATATTATTTTATTTTAATATTTATTAATGCATAAAATTGTAAGATAATGAATTACTGAAAAATAAAACTTATTTAATGCATAAAAAATTAGTGTTCTTAAAAATTCCACACAAGTCTTGGCTAAATGGTCATCCGAACTGATTTTTTAAATACTGACTCTGTTTAGGACTGCCTAAACTAAAAAATACTTATAGCTGCCCAACTCTAAAAGCCGCAAATGTCTTTTTGAAAATTTCACCTAAACAACCGCCTACTTTGATTTTCAAAACACATTTTCTTAATATCTTAGCCATTCATTTTCGATTTATTTATAAACAGTTTCATCTTTTCAAATGCATAGGTCTTTTCATACTTACTATAATTTATAGATTCATAAATTTATTTGTGAAGATTTGACACATGAGAAGGAGAGCGCTATAAGACATGTCTTAGTCCCAATTTCACCCACATTTACTTCTAAATTGTAATAAATACTATAATTTTAGAGTAAAAATGAAACAATTACTTCGCAACTTCCTCGACTTATGATACATATTTGAGTACACTTTGCCTTAATATTAGGTGAACAACATATATAGGAAGAACCCAATATAGGGTTGGGTAGGGGAGCAAATACCCAACCCAATTGAACCAAGAGGCAGTGAAAGCCCACCCATCTAAAGTTGGATGCAATGCCCAACCCAAATATACAAGAAATCTTATACATTCGAAAATAACAAATTCTTTGCCTTTGCAACAAAGTGAATATTATCTAGCGTGGGTTGTCAAAGTTAGGGCTTTACTGTTCATAACAAATTGCTTAAAGGAATTTATTTTGTTTGATTTATTTTCGAATGTGAAAATTCAGTTCTTCCTTTGTTGTATGTTTGTCTATCACTCCAAGGATATACTACCAATCTACCATATGCATGACTTACCTCAGCTTGAGGTCATATTTTAATCATTGAATTGAGTTAATTTCACTTGTTAATTAGTGAAGGATGACAGCTTGGATGGAATGTTTGGTATTTCTTAAAGCATCCACAATGAGGTGCTTGTGAAAGTGCTTGAGAAAGTAAATTTAGTGTTTCATCATTGGGAGATAAGTGTTTGTGTAAATGCTTAAGAGACCTTGTCCTTGAGATGAAACACTTAAGGAGGGGAGAAACTAAAAAAAACAAAACAAAAAAGCAAAGGTGAAGGGGAGCCACCGACGGCCATGATGTGCCTGATCAGGCGCATCATGCGCCATTTTTTTTTGGATGGCTGACTGGTTTCCTTTTTTGAAAAAAAATAATTAATTTTTTTATATTAAAACAATTGAAATTTAAGTTGGGTATATTTTTTTAACTAAAAACTTAATGTTGTGCGTTGTAATTTTGATTTTATAATAAATGTTGTGAGTTTTTATTGTTATTGTTTTAAAGTTTTAATTTATTACAATACTTCAATTTTTAATTTTTTTAAAATGGAATAATAAAATTAATTTATAGTAAATTAAATATTTTTAAAAATAAATATATTGAATTAATAGTTATGTAATTGTTTAAAATAATTATGATATGAATTTATAAGATTTATTTAATAGTTGTAGTAATTTGAATAATTTAATGGTTATGACATATGAGGTCCATAATATAAAGCGAAGGACTTGACCTACAATGTTAAAAAAATATTGAACTAAAATGAAAGTGCTTTGAATAGTATTTGAAACACTAAATTTAGTGCTTGCTTCCATTGTGGATGCTCTAAATAAAGAGAGAAATAAATTAAATAATGCATTTTGATTCCCCATTTGGGGATTGAATAAGTAGAGAGAGATAAATTAAATAATATATTATTTCATAACTTTATATTTTATTTTTATTAAATATT
>CAOJBJ012214609.1:0-11376 GCA_948291685.1 Euphorbia celastroides | reverse complement strand
AAATGAGATTTAATGTACACAATATCTTTTCATTTTGATTATTAGAATTAAAAATTTAAAGATTTTAAGTACTGTGTGTTATTGATTTGTTTACAGGATAAATTTATGAAAAATGTCTTGAAAAGATTTACGGGGTTTTTTGACACCATATAAATTAAAATGTGGTATTATATAAAAGCAGAGACAATCAACCTATGTAAATCAACAAATTACTGCGGCTTGCGAGTGAAAAAAAAAATGTGTCGAGCAAAAACTAGTATTATTAAACTTGTGTCTCATTCAATATTTTTTCATTGAATTGTTGATATTTTGCAACTATCTAAAGGAAAGGGAAGAGAAAGTGAGAGAAACAAAAAATTCATAAATGTTGGTTCAAGCTTTTCATAATTTTTTATGGGCATCTAAATTTCCATAAATTTTTCCTTCTATTCTTAAAAGCTTAATATTTTGTTAAAAGTGAAGGCATAATAAAATAAGTTATTTGCTTACACCGGCCAGCACTATATATCTTTGAAATGTTGGCTTAAACTACATATAACGCCACGTGGCATCAAATCAATAATATACCCCTCAATTATTTTAACACAATCAATAATAAAAAGTTGTGTATAGATATAATTTATTTAATAGTCTAAAGTCAACCAGAAAAATACTTTGCAATAGGATATTTAAAGGATGGCATAGAGGCAAAGAAGTCCATACCTTCAAGTGATCTCAAACAAAATAAGAATTGTCTCAGTTAAATATTTTGTATACCTAATGGTAGGTTTGAACATCTCTATCTCCATTATTGATTTATTTTCTTTCTTAAAATATTAATTGTTCTATGTATACACACATAAGCACAACTACAATCAATTATACCATGAGCTAAAATTTTGCGAATCTATATCATAAAACACAATGAAGTAACTCATTCGAGTTGCAAAAAATGCCTCTGTATAACTAGTAAGAGTCGGTTTGGTATTGTATTTTTTAAAAGCTGAAAGATTTATCTCAAAGAAATTGATCTTTCATCATACCAACTAAAAATTGGCCAAAGAATGTGATTCTAAAGAGTGTTAGATATTTTAGTGTAATTGGGTCAACTAAGTTGCCAATTGTTCATAATATTTTATCGAATAATTTGGGAGAGTGCGGAGTGCACGATTATTTGAAAATTATTATGAAATATTAAGTGTTCAAAGTAATAAATCTGCCTGTTGCAACAATTTTAAAACCGTCACCAAAAGAACTGGTAGGGTTAATGTATAATTGTAACCAGTCTAGTGCACGAGGTCGTGCATGGTGGTGCACGTCGTGCACCGTAGACTTTTTTGTAACCAGTCTAGTGCACGAGGTCGTGCATGGTGGTGCACGTCGTGCGCGGTGTAATTATTAGTGACGGTTTTGTTAACGGTTTTGGAAAACCGACACGACTGTTCGTGAATTCGCAACAGTTTGCTGGAAAGTTGTGTCTTTTCGAGTTTTGGCCTATATAAAGGCATTTTGGAAGAGATTTTGAGCAGATTTTTCTTAAGGAATTTCATGATAAATTCTGATACTCATTTTAGAGTGGTTTGGAGACGGTTATTGGCAATAATTTTGATAAAAGAGGACGACTGGTGCTACGTTCTAATTTTCTCTGTTCGGTTCTTAGTTTCACGACATTTAACTTCAAGTTCTTCCAATTAGTGTTGGATAGAAACAGGCACTTCTTCTATTAGAAAAATAGAGAATTGCAGTTCAAACCCCATCCAGCTAGAGCACCGTTATATTGCATGATTCATGCACAAATTCAATAACAATAAACAAATGAGATAAGCTCTTCAATATCACCCAACAATGAACCAGTGTAATCATCAAACAAAACATCAAAACTCCAAACTACTAAAAATTAAAAAAATGATAAAGTAAAGTAAATATAATAAATTAATGAATTTATAGAGATGAAGCATAGATGGAATTTGCAGAAAATGGAATTTTTTTTGTTAGCATAAGGCAATTGAAAAGACAAAATATTATTTTACAAAATTTAAGCCATGCGAAGAGAGAGAAGCGGATACCAAGTCCCTCAATTCGAACATCAAACTAAATGGGGTTTTTATATAAAAACTATTTTTCATAAGGACCATTTCAATTAGTGGCTCACTTTATTTTAAAAGTCACATTTTTTAATTTTTAATTAATTTAATGCATTTTTAAAAATTATGAACCATTAATCTTATACACCTCTGAAATACTCGTTTTTCCGTTAAATACCCAAACGAGATACATGAACGAGTACTTACTTCACAAAGTCAAACTACCCCAATTGGCATGGCGAGTTTTCTTTTGCACCCTCGAGAATGTCCCATTATACGAGTATAGAATTAGGAAAGTAAATAAGGATGAAAATCCAAAAATTCAAGCAAAACATCATCATTCAACTCTTGTTACCCTAACGAGGGGTATATTAAATATATTTATATGTTATTAAATGTAAAAAAGTAATGAATTTCTTTTTTATTTTTAAACGTTTAACTAAACTTATAATATTTTAAAAGCTATATTAGTAGTATTATTATTATATTAGTAAAAATACAAAAGTATTAGATTACTATTTTACCATTATAATTTTTTCAAAAATATTTATGAATAATTATAAAATATTTTTAATTTTTAAAAACAAAATTTTATGATTATCTATGAAATTTGTTTATCCACAAATATATCTTCTAAATATATTTTTTCATAAATTCGTGCATTGCACGGTACACTACAATAGTTGACTTGCATGTTTGGGAGAGTGGAATCATGGCCGTAGCTCAATTTTGTATTTTTTCTATTATTTTCTCATGATTCGTTATTAATTCATTTTTAATTTCCTTCCCATTAAGATTGGTTAGTGAACATTAATTCATTAGATTTGACTCTATATATATTGGCAAAGGTTGGGGGAAACTTGCAGGTAATTACAAATTGAATGAGTTGCAGGATATTGAATGAGTTGCATTGCATTTAAATGGATATGAATTACAAATTGCAGGTAATTGAATAAAATTTTGGTTTGGTTAAGAAACCAAACAGAAATTTTTTAATTCGGTTTGGTTCAGTGCAAATTTTTTTACTTATTTAATATTTAATTAATTCGATTTGGTTTGGTTCGGTTTTAATCGAATGCACACTCCTAAAACTAAGGATACACTAGCCACTATGTCACCATAAGGACTCCATACCATAATCGTATTATTATTGAATATGCAACACTAATTAATTGCATTAATTACAAAAGTAACCTACAAAGGAAACTTAACTCTCATATTCTAGTTTTGCATGTGTTTTTTTTATTCTTATAACTATGCTTTTCTACCTCATGTCTCCCTTTCTCTTGATGTTAGTTTAATTTGTGTACATGGACCAACATATATGGCTTCGTGGGAAAGGTTTATTATTAGGATTGTTATTTTTCATTTTTATAGTGACTTTATTTTGTACGGAGTAATAATTAATTTGTTCATTCCAATTATATAAATTAAGTTTTGTATAATTGATCTAATGATAGAGAATGACATAGCATAGTTACTTTACATAAACAAAGCTGCCATAAAATTTCTGCAATTATATTATCAAATTTCAAATTTGTTAAGCATATTGTTATATTAATACGTTTGTTATGATATTTATCTAGATTTATTAATTTTAGATAATAGTTTGGTGTCTTTGTTTTCTTATATTGCTTCTTTCACTCAATGAATGATAGGTATGTTATGTTAAGGAAAGATAAAAAGAAATTATGAGTGAAAAAGCAATAATTTAAAGTACAGTGGAATTAAAATTGGTGTTTCTTTCATTAAAATATTTTACAAAAGACCGAAATTTTTAAACTTTTAACTCATCGAACGGTTGATATTTGTGGTAAAATTTTTTCAGGGACGCCAAACATAAATTGCATGGCTTGCAACTTGATTTGGCGGACATTGTTAACGGGTTGAACCAAATTGGCATACATTGATTCAAGTTGATTTGGCATACATTGATAACGGGTTCAACCGAATTTTTTGAATTGGTTTAATCAAAGAACCGAATTGAACAAAAACTATAATAGAATCCGAAACAAACCTAAGTTTATTCAGGTATTACCATAGATTTTATAATAAAAATTCGATATTTCATAAATTTATAATCAAATTAAATAATTTGGTAAAACTTTAATGCAATTCGGCTCTTTGGTTGAACTAATTCGGATCGTTCGGATTTTTCGGATCCTAATTTGCTCACCCTGAAATGTTTAGTGGATATGCTTTTTCCCCAAAAAAGATTTGATTTTACTTATCTTATCCCGTTTTATTCTTTTTGGTAACCCTTTTCACATCTCAATATGTAATCTTACAAATACTTTATATCAGGAAAATAATATTTTGGATCTTCGTCATACACGATGTCATCAATGAATATGCTTATGTTTTTTTATTTCTAAATAAATATCGTTTTTTTTAATAATTCTAAATAAATATCGTAAGTGTTACCATGCTGATATTTTATGTGTACTTACATTGCAATTCCATTCAAATTATTTGGAAAACAAAAAAAAATACTCACTTGTCATCAATGAATGCAACTGTAATAAAATAACACAATGTTGAGAATAAAATTAACTTTTTCCCAATTTTCAATACTTGATGTTTCAGCTAATATTATTTCATAAAGATCTGAAAAAAATACTAATCCAATAAATTAAAACGTGACGCTGAAAACTAAGAATTGCCAGTTGGCATCACCCGAAAGTCTACTGTCCTACCTTATCCTATTCCCATTTTATTTTTTTTTAATATTAAAACGTTTATTCTGTTTTTTTAAATCTTATTTTTCAGAGAAAAAAATTGAAAACGAAAGCTTTGTACACAGAGAGATTGTATCGACACTCTCGAGAGCCAACTGGAACCAAACCCTAGATTGCTTTCTTGTGCCAATTGATTCACCAACTTTTAATTTCATTCCAGATCCAAAGCTGAAATTGCCTTCGTTTCGAAGCTCAGGTTAGTGTTGTTTACTGTCTTGGTTTATATCAGGCTTGCATTTGATTTGATACATCGGATATTCATTTAATGCTGTCTGATCGATTATAATTTGATTCCTTTTTTTCAATTTTTTTTTATGTATTTGGATCTCATGTGTTGATTGTGATAATTGATTGGATTAGGTGTTATTCTTAATTTCAATTGAATCCGATGTAATGATGGTATTCATTTGTACCCATTTCAGATCCTTTTCCCAGTAGCTATCTCAAAGGGGATATCAAATCTGGGGTTTTTGCTTACAAGCTTGAAACCTTGTGTTAGCTTCTGAGTTGTAAGGAGTTTTCAGAAAGGACTGTCAAAATGATGTCCAGATCGTATACCAATCTCTTAGATCTCGCATCGGGCAACTTTCCAGTGATGAATCAGCCCCGGGAGAAGAAGAGGTTGCCACGTGTAATGACTGTCCCGGGAGTCATTTCTGAGCTTGATGATGATCAGGCGAACAGCATTGCATCGGATGTACCATCCTCTATAGTTCAGGACCGTATGATCATTGTTGCCAATCAGCTACCTGTGAAAGCTAAGCGCAGGCCAGATAATAAAGGATGGAGTTTCAGCTGGGATGATGATTCATTGTTGTTGCAGTTAAAAGACGGTTTGCCCGAAGATATGGAGGTTATTTATGTTGGTTCCTTGCGAGTTGAGGTTGATTTGAGTGAACAAGATGATGTGTCTCAGCTTTTGTTGGATAAATTTAAGTGTGTGCCAGCATTTCTGCCTCCTGAGATTTTGTCTAAGTTTTATCATGGGTTTTGCAAGCAAAATTTATGGCCACTGTTTCATTATATGCTTCCTTTTTCAGCTAGCCATGGTGGAAGGTTCGATCGATCTTTGTGGGAAGCATATGTGGCTGCTAATAAGATCTTTTCTCAAAGAGTAATTGAGGTCATAAACCCAGAGGATGACTTTGTGTGGATACATGACTATCATTTAATGGTGCTTCCAACATTTTTGAGGAGGAGATTTAATAGATTGAGAATGGGTTTCTTTCTTCACAGTCCATTTCCTTCTTCAGAGATATACAGGACTCTGCCTGTGAGGGAAGAGATCCTCAAGGCTCTTTTGAATTCTGATCTTATTGGTTTTCACACTTTTGATTATGCCCGGCACTTCCTCTCATGCTGCAGTCGAATGTTGGGTATAGAGTATCAGTCAAAGAGAGGTTATATTGGATTGGAGTACTATGGCAGGACTGTTGTCATAAAAATCATGCCTGTGGGTATTCACATGGGTCAAATCGAGTCGATCTTGAAACAAGCAGATAAGGATTGGAGAGTAGGAGAGCTTAAACAGCAATTCGAAGGAAAAACCGTGTTACTTGGAGTCGATGATATGGACATCTTTAAAGGTGTGAACTTGAAGCTTTTGGCTATGGAGCAGATGCTAAAGCAGCATCCTAAGTGGCAGGGGAGAGCAGTTATGGTACAGATCGCTAACCCAGCTAGAGGAAAAGGGAAAGATCTTGAGGAGATACAGGCTGAGATAGAGGCCAGCTGCAAGAGAATCAATGAAACTTTTGGTCGTCCTGGTTATGAACCAATTGTTTTCATTGACAAGCCGATATCTCTCAGTGAAAGAGCTGCATATTATACGGTTGCTGAGTGTGTTGTGGTGGCTGCTGTTAGGGATGCAATGAATCTTACCCCTTATGAGTATATTGTGTGCCGACAGGGTGTAACTAATTCAGATTCTAATGGGGAATCTAGTGGGCTGAAAAAGAGTATGCTTGTAGTATCAGAGTTCAGTGGATGTTCACCTTCTCTCAGTGGTGCAATTCGGGTGAATCCGTGGAACATTGAAGCCACTGCTGAGGCAATGAATGAGGCGATTTCAATGTCTGATTCAGAAAAGCAATTGCGCCACGAGAAACACTACAGATATGTTAGCACACATGATGTTGCATATTGGGCAAAAAGCTTTTTCCAAGATATGGAGAGGACTTGCAGAGATCATTTCAGAAGGCGTTGCTGGGGTATTGGTTTTAGCTTCGGTTTTAGAGTTGTTGCACTTGATCCCAACTTTAGGAAGTTGTCTATGGATGCAATTGTCTCTTCCTATAGGTGGTCCAAAAACAGGGCCATACTGTTGGACTATGATGGAACTGTAATGCCTCAAACTTCCATCAACAAGACTCCAAGCCAAGAGGTCTTGTCGATTATAAATACTCTATGTAGTGATGAGAAGAACTCGGTTTTTGTTGTCAGTGGGAGAGGAAGGGACAGTTTAGGCAAGTGGTTTGCTCCTTGTAAGAAGCTTGGGATTGCTGCTGAACATGGATACTTTATGAGGTACGTTATTCAACTTTACTTTGCTAATTTCTTGAAATTTGTTATTTTGATCAAATTGAACAATGCACCAGGTGGTCTGCTGATAAAGAGTGGGAAACTTATGGGCACAATAGTGATTTTGGGTGGATTCAGATAGCCGAGCCTGTCATGAAATTGTACACAGAATCAACCGATGGTTCTTCTATTGAGACCAAAGAGAGCGCCCTTGTCTGGCATCATTGGGATGCTGATCCTGGTTTTGGGGCCAGTCAAGCCAAGGAAATGCTGGACCATCTTGAAAGTGTGCTAGCAAATGAACCAGTTTCAGTAAAAAGTGGCCGGTATATCGTGGAAGTGAAGCCACAGGTACCTAATTATACGTTTTGCTGTGCCATGATTTTGATTGCCTATTATACGTTTTGTTGTGCCATGATTTTGATTGCCTATTATTCGAACCATCATGAAATGGAATAATAGTTTTATCTGATTTGTAAAAGATACACCTTTGGATCCATTAGCTGTAAGCGATGAATAATTGTGGGGTTTGACTATGATTGTTCAGGGAGTAAGTAAAGGAATTGTTGCAGAAAAGATCTTTTCATCAATGGCGGGAAGTGGAAGGCAGGCGGATTTTGTACTGTGCATCGGTGATGACAGATCAGATGAGGACATGTTTGAGAAAATAGGCGATGCAGTATCGAGCGGTGTACTTTCATCAAATACTTCAGTATATGCCTGCACTGTCGGACAAAAACCAAGCAAAGCCAAGTATTACTTGGATGACACAACTGAAGTTATAACCATGCTTGAAGCCCTTGCAGAATTTTCAGAGCCTTTGTCCTCTCCTGAAGGTTCCCCTTAAATCTTTGTGGCCATCAAAATCGGGGGACATTACACAGTGCTCGCCTTTGGCTGAAGGTGACAACCAAATGAGAATATCAGCAATCTGAAGGGTCAGAAATGTGAGTTTTTCCTTGGGCCGGAAAAAACCTAAGTAATTGGAATTGTGAGATAAATACAGAAAAGAATCATAGGAGAAATTAGATGGCCTGAATATTCAATTGCATCTTGCAAGTAATTGTGATGGTAGGAAATCGGTGGGGTTTCAATTGGTAGCATGAACTAACAATATATACTGGCGTCAGTTTTCTTTTCTGGGTGTTTTGTTTTCTTCATTTCCAACATGTGCCAATTTCTTGGCTAGATTATATGTGTAAATGTATAGTTCAATTTGGCAATGTAGTTTGTTTCTGCACTTATTGTATTGACTGGCTACTCTTGACTCGCCTTATTTGTCCAAGTGTCAGCAATTGCATCGGTACGACACATCTTAGTGCCAGTTAAGCATACTCTTTGAGTCGAATAAACATCGATTTCAATATCGAAAAAACTCCAGTACGTTACATCTTATGCCATTTTCGCCCTTCCCCTACATACCATTTTCACCCTTGTACAGATTGTTCTTGGAAAAGAAGACCACAATATAGTTGCATTTAATGTAATAAATAAACAGGTAGTACTAAATAAAGCTCATTTCCCAATCCCATCGACAAATCCCATGTGGCTGGATTTCTCCCTTTTCAATATAAATATTTAACAAGTCTTCAATGTAAAATGCACAATTGCCTTTTATGTGATTTAAAAACTTTTAAATTAAACAATATTAATAAGTGAACATTAATTGTAGAAATGGGGCCTCTAGATCTAAAGGGATCAGGCAAATTTAGTTACTGCTTGATGAAAAGGGCCATAAATTGCACAATTTTCATATTGAAGTTGGGAACTATCGGTTTGGTGAAATGGGGTTTGTTGTGCAAACAAGTACATTTTCTTCAAAAATAAAATGATGTATTTTTATAAATTTTATGAGATAAACCAATACACTTCTAAAAATTACAGAGAATACATGTTTTTCTTTTAGTATAAAGGGGCAACAAACAAAATGAGACAAGTCTAGAAAAAAAAACGATGTATTTTGTAGACTAATATGTAAGTTGTAGGTCAACAATAAAGAATAATCCAGTCTAGCTACTTTTAAACAATAAGAAATTTAAATTGTTTTAGATTGTTATAATCCAGTCTAGCTACTTTTAAACTTTGTTACAAATAAAGAATAAAATTACATATAAGATTTATGCACACCGTAGAATTATGAACTTTTAACCCACAAATTTTCTCCCTCCAACGTTCTTTTAGCAAATATTGATGAAATCCCCTTGGTTCTGCAGCATGTAAACAGAAATCAGTACAATATACACGCGCTATACACGCCATTACACGCGCCGCCGCATTTCACCAAAGAAACTGTAAGTTTCAACTGAACTGAACATCTAAAGAAGAATGAGCTAGTTTCATTTTCATTTACCGTCACTAATGACACATTATATTCTACACTTTACAAACTTATACACAATTACAATAATCAAAATCAATCAAGAACTCGTCGGAGTAATGGCCGGAGATAAATAAACCAGACTCTGTATCACGGTTTTTCCGATCTTAAACCCCGGAACCACCGTGAAACCCACCCGGAGATCGACATCGCCACCGTCGCCGTCAACTAACGACGGCTCCGTTACACTCTCCATGTACACTTCAGAGAATCTCGAATTCCTGCTCACCTGAAAAACGCCGACATTTTCCCCGAAAGAGCAGGCCAAGAGTTTCAAACACCACACGCGCCGCGCGAGCTCAAGAAAAGCAGTAAAGAATGGAGAAGCCGGCAACCCGCCGGCGCTAACGATTTTCCTCTGGTTCAAATTTCCGAACAAAGAACACTCCATTTTCGCATGAACAAGATGAAGATACTTAGCTTTTGTAAATCTCGCAAAAGAAGAACTCGTATTTTGCGTCAAATACAGCTTCGGATTCACCGATTTCAGCTCTCTGAACTCGCTGAAGTAGTTTTCCCCGCCGTAATTCATCGCCGGAATTTCATCGGGAAGCGCAAAATTGGGGTTGTTGAAACCGTTGAACATCGTTTTGCTAACAAACGATTCAAAAGCAAAACAACGATGAATCGGCTTTGAGTAAACAAAATCAGGTTCAATTGCATTTGCAGCAGCTTCAATATCCCAGCGAGCAATCTCCATTTTGCGAATCAATAGCTTAACGAAACTCCAAATAGATCTTAAACAGAAATGCAAAAACTGGACAAAATTGCTTGGATTCAAATTCGAAAACTGGATATTATCAAACAACGACAACGGACCGCTTCGATTCAATTTCTTTTCAACAGATCTGTTGTAATCCACAGATTCGTCGAGCTTTTTCTTCAGCAAAGAAATCTCTGAGCCTTTTGCCTCGGCTTCCCCCTGCAGTTTCCTTATCGTGATTTCACAAGTCTTCATCAAGCTCTGCTGCTCCTGAATCTCGGCGAGCATAACCGTCACCTCCGACGAGAGATGATCGAGATCGTTTTTCAAGAAATTCTGTTTGAGCAGCGAAAGTCGCCTGAGTTCTTCAACCACCGCCAGGTCCGCCGCCTGAATCGCGTCGCCGGAGTACGGAAACTGCGCCATTTGAAGCTCTACGTAGGCTGCTTTAATGGCGGTGACTCCGGCAAAAATCTTGGCGATTAACGCCTCCAACGCCGCCGTTTTCTTCGCCTTTTCGTCGTCCTTGCCGTTGCTTTTGCTGCAAACCGAAATTTGATCATCCCTACAAAAGCCGATTCCATGGTTTGAAGCAATTTTGAGGTTAATTACTTTGTTGAAAGTTCTGGAAATCTTTCTCTTGTTGTGGGAGATCGGTCTGCAATTGATAGTCTCCATTGTTCAGGGTACAAAAAGCAAATTAAAATTCTCAGAGGTGTAATTTGGAATTAAAGAGAAATAAGCAATTTGGGGGTAGAAACTAGAAAGTAGAAAGTGTTGTGTGGTGAGAATGAAAAAACAAATTTTGACTGTGGAGGAACTGAGGAATTATTTTAAAATAATGAAAGGAAGAAAAACAAAAGATATGGAGAGAAAAAAAGTTGGAGTTAAAGCGCGGGAAAAAAAGAGAGGATGGCATTTTTTCTCATACACGGTGGGATATTTATATAAATAAACAAATGTTTTTATAGTGTT
>CAOJBJ012212786.1:0-13434 GCA_948291685.1 Euphorbia celastroides | reverse complement strand
ATTTAAGCGAAAAAAAAGAATGCAATAGAAAGGAAGGTAAAGAAAAGGAAGCAGAGAGCTATCGTCAGCTGATGTCTTACATTTTGTTAGTTGTGTACCTTATTTTTTTTTTTCGTTACATTCCCCTTTTTTGGGAACAATACTCAGATGTAACTGATACCACTTCTTTGGAACAAAGTCTACAATAAATAGAAAAAGAAATGAACTGAAAACATTGAAAGAATTCAAATGAATTGACTCCCGCCTACCAATTCTAATGTTTGACAACATTATTTTCATAAATGAATTCAATTCACTAACAATAGCTCAAAAGTAGAAAGAGAGAACCAGCAAGAGCTTAAAGGGGTCAAATTCTGTTCACTAATAACCAGTCACAGGGTCCATAAGCAGAGATGTGCACAAGCAGAAAACTAACCGAACAGAGGAAAATGTAGAATGTAAGATTTCTCCGGCAATTCAAGGCGACGGTGAGAACAAGAGAAGACTGAGGTTTTAAGGATGAATTGAGCAAAACCTAGAAAATTAATACCACCCGAATCTATTGGATTTGTATGAGCAGAGGTTGAAAATTGCACGAGCAAGTAAAGAAAAACTAACCGAAAATGGTGACTGGACGACCTTTTCAGTCAAACGGTTTAACTCTTGACTGGTCCAAGATGGAAATTTTGGGGGCTATATACCGGTTTCCAAATATGGTATATCAATAAGCACTAATCTCCAGTTCACAGCTGGAACAGTAATTTGTTTTCTTAATTCATTGTTATTAGATGATTAACAAGTCGAACTAAAATAAAATAATAAACTTCACTTGAAAATAAAAAGGCCAAACAAATCAAAACACCCCTTCATAAAAAACCGAATGCTCCCCTTAAATTAGAAATGGACCTATTATACCCTTTGTGCTGGTAGAAATAAGCTGATTATCCCCTAACATCCATCGCCAAGTGTACAATTTTGAAAAGTTAAACCAGTTGGAACGTTACATGTATAACATGTAAAAAATTTGAAAAGGTCCCCAAATAATTCCAATTAAGTCCAATTTCAAAGTTTCCTTGCTAACGTACCATCAATTTCCAAATCAACTCTTATCTAAACTCAATGTTTGGTCAAACTGAAGTCCAAATTCAACTACTTAGCATAATCTAAAAGAGAATAACAATCTCTTACCCCTTTTACCCTTCAATTCCAAAATGGAAGAGCTAAACATTATGAGCTCTGAAGAATCCGAAATCTTCTTCTGGGTATGGCTTAAAACACAAGTAATTGCAACAAATCACAAATAAATTACAGCACAAGACTTTCTTTGACTCTTCTTAGATATGATCCCAAACCTCAATTTCAATTGAATTCAACTTGAGAATGTTACATCGAGAAATTTTCAGAATGAACCAAAATGTCATTTATATTAGCTAATATAGTTAAGTTTTATAGATTAAAAAACTAATGGGGAATCGACGCGCAAAAATAAGTAACCAATTTATATAGTTATTAGTTATTGAACATGTTTTTCTTAAACATGATAAGTAAACGAAACACGCCATTTCCACCAAAAAAGGCATTTTGAGTTTGAGAAAGTACAATGGTCCGAATCTGCGAGTTTCAGGTTACTGTACAAAATCATGGAATAATTACTGCAAACCGTCCTTGTTTCTGCTAAAACCTTAAACTCCCACACACCAACCAGTACTTAAATGCACAATACTAAAAAACAACAATCCAGAAACTTGTTTTCTTTCTGTTTCATTGTTTTTTTGTTTCCTCTAACTCCAATGGAGCACTTTAATGATAACTGTAACACTGAAATGAACAAATCCCAGGATTTGACCTCAAATGGCGGCAATGTTGTTGAAGAAGCCGAACCTTCTTCATCTTCCATGGATTTCATTCCTAGAAGGTTGGCATTTCTGTGATTTGTTTTCAAATGTAATGTGTTTGAATTCTGATTCTTGTCTGTACAGTTACCAGAAGGATGTTTTTGAAGTGGCTATGAAGAGAAACACCATAGCAGTGTTGAAAACCGGCTCTGGCAAGACTTTGATTGCAGTAATGGTGATAAGAGAAACTGGCCGAGCTATGAAAGCTGCTGCAGATAAAAGACTGATGGTTTTCTTAGCTCCTACTGTTGTTCTTGTTCGCCAGGTAGCTTTCGTTGTTTAAATTTCTGTCAATGTACTTAGTGACTTGATTATAAGCTTTATGTTTGTTTAACAGTATAAAAGAGGGTTTAAAGCAAGGTTTTATGTTTGGATCATTAAAGTTAGTTTGCCATTTTCTCAATGCAGCAATGTCGGACCATTAAAGAAAATGCAGATTTTCGTGTTAATGACTACTATGGATCGAAGGTTCACAAATGGAATCTGCAGCAATGGAGAGAAGATATTGTTGAACAAGATGTAAGCTACTTAAATAATTAAACACATTTATATTTATCATACAAGCTACTAGGCACTAGTATTTGCACGTTTTTTCCGGTTTTAGAAACTGAAAATTGCCTCTGGTGATTATGAATTAGCGAGTAACCATCTTTTTCGTGTTGTAGGTATTGGTGATGACACCTCATATACTTTTGAATGCCTTGAGAAACTCCTTCTTGAACCTTAAGTTGATATCCTTGATTATAATTGATGAGTGCCATCACGCCACCGGGAATCATCCTTATTAAAAAATAATGAAGGTATTTGGACTCTTCTTTTTTGCTCTCTCTTTGCACCTTTTCTGTTATGATTTTCATCGTGAGATTCTTAAATCATGATTTCTACCACAAATCAGTTAACAAGCCAAGGATATTCGCAATGACAGCATCACCGCTAGCAACAAAAGGTACAACCTTTTCTATATGTCAGCATGTTTTGTTTTGAGGCTCTTACAATTTTCACTAGCTGAAGTTATTCGTGTCATTCAATGACTAATTTCCAGGTGCTTCATCATCTACTGATTGTGCGGATCAATTGTTAGACCTCGAGAGCCTATTGGATTCCCAGGTATCTTTTGATTGATTTGCCTTACCCTAAACAAGCCACTGGCTCAAGTTAATCCTGCTTTTCTTTGCTTCAGATTTATACCATTGAAGATGAGGAAAATTTGGAGTTACATGTTCCCTCTGCAATAGATAGATGCAGATTTTACAACAAAGGGCAGTTTAATCTCTCAGACTTAAAATCTGAGATCGAATCCTCTTGGTCCAAAGTACTGCTACACTAATTAAACATATCATATGTTTTTTTACTAGAATATATATGCTAAAGTACTTGTATTTGTTTGTATGGACAGTTTGATGCTGGATTGACCACTCTGCGAGAATCGATGGTAAACAACTGCAAAGATGTGGATGATAAATTTAAGACACTGCAAGGGAGAATTTCCAGTGACTATGCAAAGATTTTGCTTTGTATGGAAGATCTTTGCCTGATTTGTGCTCATGAGGTTTTCAATTGTTAACTCTATTTTTTTCTTTAAAATGTTACTTTGACAATCATCTTATTTAGCTGTAATGCTTCTTTGCTTGTAGGCCGTCAAAATATGTCTTGAAAGTTCCCGCAATCTCATCAACAAATGTGAAGCTTACAGTGAAATTTCTATAAAGCACGAAAATCTCCTCGAAGAAACATTAAACATAATAGCTGGATCATTACCACATGGTATTCTAAAGCATTAATATGTTATCTGCTGCTCTATGTGACCTTTCAGGCTAAAGAAGTTCCTTTCCTTTGCTCAGGTGGTGATTATTTCCCGAGCCATGAGTCTGAATTGCTGCAGGCGATAAATATCGGCCTAATATCGCCAAAGCTACACGAACTGCTTCAACTTTTCACATCTTTTGGGTAATGACAGATTAGTTGTTTGTTTTTTTTAATGTGATTGGTTACTCATTTGTTTCCGTCGTTTCTTGTTGCAGAGAAGATAAGAAAATATTGTGCCTCATATTTGTGAACAGAATTATTACAGAAAAAGTTCTCGAAAGAATTGTGAAAAGAGTTGCAGCTTTGGAGCATCTAAATACTTCATATGTTACTGGAACTAAGGCCTCGGTTATTTCGTTGAAATCTAAAGATCAAAAGGAAAGATTGCCATTGTTTTCATCTGGAAAGGTCTGTGATCTTAAATTTTATAAAATACTAGATATGGTGTTATAGTTATTAATAACCGATAAACCGAAATCATTTGTAGATCAATCTGTTGTTTTCCACTGATGTCCTAAGGGAAGGGATTCATGTCCCAAACTGCTCGTGTGTCATATGTTTTGACATGCCAAAGGCTGTTTGCAATTATGTCCAATCTCGAGGGCGAGCAAGACAGTTTGGTTCTCAATATGTCATTATGCTTGAGAGGTGATGAATTTTTTTCTTTAAAATTCGAAACCGGTTTCCTTTTTAGTGTTTTTGAAATCAATAAAGAGAATAAGTTTGTATATACTACAGGGGAAACACAGAACAAAGGGATCAATTGTTTGATTTTGTCAAGAGCAAATGGCAGATGACTAATACAGCTACAAATAGAGATCCTAATGCTTGGAATCCAAAGGCTTATGCCTCTGAGAAAACCGAAGCATATGTTGTTAATGTGACTGGAGCATCGGTAACTGCAGATTCTAGTGTAAACCTCATTTACCAATACTGTGGAAAGCTCCCATCTGATAGGTATATAAATCTATATCTACATTTAACTTATTTAAAAAAGAAGCCGGTTTTTGTACTAAATTTATGTGACATTTGATCAGGTACTACCCTCTGAGACCCACTTTTGAGTTCAAGCATCTTAAAGGGTCATGCCAGTGTACCATGAACTTACCAGCCAGTTCAGCTTTCCAAACAATGGTTGGTCCTCTTTGTTCGAGTCAAAACTTGGCAAAGAAGCTTGTATGTTTAGAAGCTTGTAAAAAGCTACATGAAATGGGTGGCCTGGACGATCATTTAGTACCCGTTGTTGAAGAAACCTTTGCAAGTAAAAGTAGTTTGGGAACTCAAGAATCTGCTGGAGCAGGTATATTGTATGAAAGTAGACTTTGTTTTCATTTGAATTTTTTTAGCAATTTGAGTATTTTTTGGAATATGCTAATCGAACCTACCGTTTTTAGGAACCACAAAAAGGAAGGAATTGCATGGAACAACTAGAGTTGAGGCTTTAAGTGGAAGTTGGGGAGAGAAGCTCGATGGAGCCACCTTTCATGCCTACAAGTTTGAATTCTTGAGTTGTACTGTGAATGAGAGCTATGCTGGATTCATTCTTCTAACTGAAGCAAAGCTCGATGATGATGTTGGAAATATCGAGTTGGATCTTTTTCTGGTGAGAAAGACAGTTAAGGCTTCTGTTTCTTCTGTTGGACAGATGCAGATAGATGCTGAAAAGGTAAAAATATACACTCAGTTTTTTATAAGACATGTTTTTTGACAATCTATTTGAATGCGCTTTTGTTTCTGTTCTCCATTAGATAATGAAAGCAAAATGCTTCCATGAGCTTTTCTTCAATGGATTGTTTGGAAGGTTATTCACGGGGTCCAAATTCAAACCGCCAAGAGAATTCGTGCTTCAGACAGGAGCAGATTCACTTTGGATTCCCTCCAACATGTATTTTCTGCTTCCACTCAAGACACTTACCGCTTCAGTTGAAGAATCATGGGAAATTAATTGGTCAGGAATTAATTCTTGCACCGATACAATCGAGTTTCTGAGGAACAATCCCCCTTGGATTCCGAGGACTGTAACATTGACAAGGAACAGTCAACACATGATATGATTGGTCCATCTGTGACAGAGACAATCCACTTTGCAAATATTGAAGCTGAAGCAGAAAAGGTGAAAGATATAGTGGTTGTGGCAATGCACACAGGGAAAATATACTCTGTTCTTGAAATGCTAAGTGATTTATGTTCTAAGAGTCCATTTGAGGAAAATTCTGGAGGCGAATCATCCAAGTTTTCTTCATATGATGAGTACTTCAAGGAAAAGTAGGCTATGATATTTTCTTGTATATTTATTTTGATCTCTTTATACGGCTTCTAATACAGTTGTTTTGTTAAGTATGGAATTGTGCTGATGCGCCCCGAACAGCCTTTGTTATTGCTTAAGCAGAGCCATAAGCCTCATAACTTGCTTTCAAACTATGACGAAGGTTCGTTGCAATGAAATGAATTTAGCAATGAAGTTGTTCTCTTCTTACTGATCCTGAACATGTTTATCTAATTGATTAGATGAACCGAAAAAGAAGGTGGCTGATGAAAAGCCGAGAGAACTAGTTCGAATGCCACCTGAGCTGTTAGTTACTGTTGACATTCCAGTCGAGACTCTGAAATCATTTTATCTGCTTCCTTCATTGATGCATCGCCTGGAGTCTCTGATGTTAGCCAGCCAGCTCAGAAAAGAGATTGGCTGCAGTGTTTTGAACTTCTACATCCCAAGCTCATTGGTAGGTATCACAAACAAGTTCAATTGCTTGCTTCATTTGATTCGTGACATGTAATCTTTTTTTCTATCAGTTATTGGAAGCTTTAACAACACCGAGAGCTTGTGAAGTGTTTTCCATGGAGCGTTTGGAGTTGCTCGGGGATTCGGTTTTAAGTACTCTGTGAGCTGTGACCTCTTTCTGAGATTTCCTGAGAAACACGAGGGCCAGTTGACTGCTCGGCGTGTGCAAGCAATATGCAACTCCACCTTGCATAACTTCGGAATCGGTTGCAAATTACAGGTACTAACACATATAAAGTTTATCAATTGTTCTTGAATTTCTGATAAATATCTGGAACACAATTCAAATTTCTGATTTTTCATTTTTGGCAGGAATATATAAGAGATAATCCATTCATTCCCCGCTCTTGGGTTGCTCCAGGACAGAAACCGGCATACAGTGTTCCCTGTAACTGTAATGTTGATGCTTTAGAGGTGCCTTTGGACACCAAATTCCAAACCGAGGACCCGAAAGTGAAGATTGGCTCATGTTGTTCAATGGGCCACCGTTGGATGTGTTCAAAGACCGTTTCTGATTGTGTTGAAGCCATGATTGGTGCATACTATGTCAGTGGAGGACTTGAAGCTGCACTTCATGTGATGAAATGGCTCGGGATGGATGTCGATTTCGATCCTTCATTGGTAGATGAAGCCATTGCTAGTGCGTCACAAAAGTCTGTTGAACCCAAAGAAGATGAGCTTAAGAGTATAGAAGTGAAGCTTGGATATACATTTTCTTCCAAGTTTTTATTACAAGAGGCCGTCACACATGCATCTATGCACGAAAAGGGAATCGGGTATTCATATGAGGTACTTAACTTAATTAACCGACATGAGTTCTATGATCATTATTTAAAACTACATGAATGTTTGCTTAGCAGTAATAGATACCAAATATTATAGCCGCTCCAAATCTTAGATGGATTGATTCCATTCTCCGTTGAGAAATAATCTCAACGGAAAATGGAATCAGTCCATCCACGATATGAAGCGGCTATAATATTTGATGGATATATAAGCATAGAGCAAACACTCATGGAGTTGTAGTAACATACATCAAAACAAACAATTGAAAAACGTTTTCAACGACTAAAATGTCAATACAAAAGCTAACGCTGGTGACTTTTCAATTGATGGCAGAGGCTTGAATTTCTCGGTGATGCTCTATTGGACTTGCTTATTACGTGGCATCTATATCAGAGCTACACCAAAGTTGGTCCTGGCGAGTTAACAGACTTGCGCTCAGCTTGTATCAGTAACAATTTTTTTGCTCAAGTGGTTGTTAGAAGGAATCTACATAACCATCTTCAACACTGTTCCACATCACTTCGAAGCCAAATAACAGAATATCTAAAGTCCTTTAGTGGATCGGGTGATGCCATGAAATCAACTGGAGGACCAAGTGCTCCTAAGTTAAACTATCATATCATTAACCGGTTATTTTCCTAGCTTTATCTCATCTATTGAAGTCTTGGAACTTACTGTGAATTTCTCTGTAGGCTCTTGGAGATTTGCTAGAGAGTATTGCTGGCGCGATGCTAATGGACACGAAGTTTGACCTTGGTCAAATGTGGGAAATACTGAAGCCGATATTGTCTCCTCTTGCAACTCCTCAGAATCTTGAGCTGGCGCCATGGCGAACGCTCAATGAACTATGTGATTCTCTCGGTTATTTTGTGAATGAGAATGATACTATGCACGCTGAGCTCAAATTGCAGCTGAAAGATGTCCTTTTGGTTGGAAATGGGTATGACCGCAACTCGAAAGCTGCAAGAGGAAAAGCAGCATCTCAACTGTTGAAAGACCTCGAGGTTCGCTCTTTTTACTCGGTCTTCATATCCTCTCAACATTGACTTCATAATGTTTCATTATAATTAAACAGACTAGAGGAATGACATTCACCTGGGGTGATACAAAGAAGAGGAAGCTAGATCTCAGTTGCTCTGCAGAAACATCTCCAATGGAGAAAAAGAAAAAGATCGAAAATCAATGTGAAGTTACCGAGAGCCCCAATTTGGAACCTATTGGTATGTTGTCTTCCCTTTCTGCTACTTGCAATAAATTGTTCAAGCTGTTCATCCTGATGATTAAATCTTTTGCAGTTATCAATCAAATTGATATGAAGAAAGGGGGACCTCGAATCACACTATATGAGCAATGCAGGAAACTGCAATGGATGATGCCAAAATTTGACACAACAGAAGAGAAATCAAGGTCAGGCGTTATACACTAAAATGGATTAGCATATTGTATGGTAAAGGTGCATTCTAACTTTTTTGCTCCAACAGGGTTCCAATAACCTTTATTGAAGGCGGGGAAACTCTACTGCGGTTCAGCAGTTTTACATCAAAGGTCATGGTGAACTTGCCAAACCAGAGCACCATTGAGTGCATAGGGGAGGCTAAGCCGGATAAGAAGAGCTCATTTGATTCAGCTGCAGTTGTTATGCTCCATAAACTTGAAGAAATGGGGCACATTGTCATTGGCCCCCAAGGTAAGGAGGATTAGATTTGTTGTAAGAAGTGTTCTTTGTGAATAATATACTTGGCAAACCTCAGTGTATTTACTAGTTTCATGAGTTAGGAAACTAACCGTTTACACTTTACTTCCTTAAACATAGTATGGGAATTATGTTTATACTATCATTTGGTTTTTACAAAGGTCATATGTGTTGCCTGTATTACATACTTGGTTCATGGAAAATCTATTCTATGGAATAGAATAGAAACTTATAGGAAAAGTGAAATATAGTAGAATATTTGTCTTGGATCCATTATAGTTATTCCTAACTATTACACTCCTCACAAATAAACAAATTCTTTTGTTACTATCCTATGGGTGGTGTACTGGCTAAGAATAGGTATAATGGATACAAGACAAATAGTCCATTATATTTCACTTTTTCTATCTGTTTCTATTTTGTTTCATGGAATGATCGTTCTGTAAATTAAATGTCACCGTATAGTTCTCAAATAAATAAAAACTTACCTAACTATCTCTTAATATTGTGTTATATAACTCACCTGTTAGATTCTATATGATAATATTTGATATTTAGCACTTTTTTGTGGTTAGATAGACATTTAATGCACTAAAACCGAATGAGTGTTAACAACCATTCGGTTTTAGTACATTAAATATCTATCTAAAACCAAAAGAGTGCTAGACCCAAAAGAATGTTTGAGTCAATAAAAACTTAACAGGTATAACAACTAATTGATTATTGTTGTTTGAGCGGTAAAGAACCTATTACTTTAGACCTACTGTATCAGTTATTTATATTTGTTTGAAATTTTGATCATGAATTTATAGAAGAAATGAATATAGTAACAGGTCTGTATCAGTTATTCATATTTGTTTGGAATTGGAGAAGTCTTAATTTCCATATAATATGATCAAACAAACACTTGATGAAAAAAAAAATACAAAACTTGATTTTGCATCTGATGATAACACAACAATACACACGGGAAGATAGAGAAAATCTGTTGTATTCCACTCTAAAATGTTATTCATGCTCATTATAAATATGAATATGAAGTGTAGGAAAGTTGACGTTTCATTTTCTGAAAATTGTGAACAGTTTGGCACATTTTGTTCATTACGTTGACTACTGAAACCTGTACACAGCCTCAAAATCAAATTAAGCTCTGAGCAAGAGCTCATAAACATTGCTATTGTTATCTCCAGTAACACGCTTCAACATCTCGAAACTCTTCCGGCTGCCTAAGAAATCTATTCTTTTGAAAACTGCATAACCAACATCTGCTGTTTCCTTACTTGAGTACACTGATCG
This sequence comes from Euphorbia celastroides, assembly GCA_948291685.1. NCBI lineage: Eukaryota > Viridiplantae > Streptophyta > Magnoliopsida > Malpighiales > Euphorbiaceae > Euphorbia > Euphorbia celastroides. The sequence goes on along the minus strand of CAOJBJ012212786.1, from coordinate 3,197 downwards.
AAGCCGGTCAGCATGCCTTGAATCTGTGTGAATTGCTGCTTCTATTTCGGGTCCCGACATATTCTCCTGTAACGGTATTAGTAATTGTATATAAATCACAGCTCGAAGAAAAGAGTAATCCACTTTGTATTATACTAGTATTTTGACACAGTTGTACCTGATAATATGCATATACATGATCCAAGACCTGCAAACATGTGAAGCCGTTTTGACTGAAAAATGTTCTCGAAGAAGGGCCCATTTCTGAGAACCGGTCAACAGGGAAGAGTATGGTGAGAAAGTGGTTCTTGACTATCAACTCGGTTTTCTCACTGCACAAGCAAAAGGAAGAAAGAATTAAAGTGTATTGTCAAAAGCCAAAATATATGGTTACATGAAAAGTTTGTGAAACCAACTTTCAGAAACGAACTGTGTCGTGTTAGGTTAGTAAAGGAAGCCTCAGAATCCTTGGTGTCCTCTTTGGAGTCGAAGAAGGAAGGAGTGTGATAAGCGCTGACATCATCGACACTAAGAGAGTCGGTGTAAATAGAAGCAGTTGAAGTCGGCTCTGATATTGACCAGCGAATCGAATCCAGAAGGCTGCTTGGTGTTATTGGATGAATCGGCGTTTGACAAGTCTGCAATAACCCATAGAACATAACCAATTCAGCATTTGATATTAAAGCCAGACTAAACTTAAATTGCAAAATTTACTTATAAACCGATATAATAAAGAAGGCCTAAAAAACAAAAACGATGGAGTATGAAAGAAACAGCACATGAATGATTATTGATAACTAAGTAACCTGCATTCGATGCCCTCGGCGGCTTCTGACTCCATTTTTAGCTAAGTTTACAATTTGTTGCCTTTCGTCATAGCTTTTGTTGCTTCCAAAATTCTGGATGTCTGGAGGATTGTTTGGTGTATTTCTTTCCTGAAACAAACATCAACATCAATACAGCAAAGAGTCAGTTGAGGCGACTCTAATTGCATCCTTCAAAATAAAAAACATCAAGAGGCTGAACAAATTACAAGTACCTGTGCCGAAATGTCGTTTTGAACATTTTCGAGCATCAATGTGATTTGCCTGGCTAAATCAGCAGATATATGAACAAGCCTCTGTACATGTTTCTCCTTGGCTGTTTTTAAAACCCACATTGGCTGAAATACGTTAAAAAAAAGGGTAACTTAGTTGAGAAAGCAAAAAATAATCTGCCTCCTAATCAATGAAAACTATGAATTGCTTCAAAATTGTGGTTGACACACCATCAATAAGTTTCATGGGAAAATAAAACCAACAGAATTGATTGTGAGACAGAAACAGTGTCACATTAAGTTCTTGTAGCAGATATGAACCCTATAACCTAAGAGCTTAATCTCTGGACTTAAGGTAGATTTAGATAACAGTCATCATAATCTCTAGCATGAAAAAAAGTGAAGCAAAATGCTCACTTAAATAAGATAGGGCAATAGAATTTTGATGCAGCAATACTCACAGTAACAAGATGACTCGAGTGGCCAAAATATCTTTTCACAGAAGCCCCTTCACACACTACATGACTTGCATTGCAGCCAACAAACCACCGGTCTAAAAATGTAGCACCTTCTTTAAAAGCTGCCTCATAAACCTACAAACCACATCAACCACCTCACGAGTTGCACAAAGCATGAAAATAAAAAAAATATTTCATCTCATTACACTAATTTGAGTTACCTTATTTCGAAGTTCGTCTGAGACATCTGAATCAATATAAAGCGAGCTACCAGAAAAGGCCGACTCTGTCTTTTTATCACCAATAGAGCTTCTTCCAGAAAATCGCTTATTCAACGCTCCAGCCATATCAAATTGCTTCACATCATTTAAACCAGCTGGAAGGCATGAATTCTCAGTACCACTAAAGCCAACAAGTCGATTTAAATCGTGTGATTGAATATCGGTTCCTCCAAGAGTTTTTACACTGTAGAGTGATTCACTCAACCTCGCTGCAACAGGTAGAAACAAAAGATCATCATAATCTGAGAAAATAACTCTCAATTTTTCAACAATCTGGGTAATAAGCCATGACATACAGTTCCTTCTCACACTGTCCACAAACCATCCTAATGTGACAACAAAAAGACCGTATTTTGATCCATGTTTCAAAGCGTGCTCAAATTTGCGCCCTCCGAAGCTGTAATTAGTGTCAGGGAATCACAAGAGACTGCATTGGTGAAATTATGGTGCTCATATTAATGATGTCTAAAATATATACTGCTTACAATCAGATTAATGATGTCTAAAATATCAAACTAATTCATCCATGGAATGTTCAAAGTTTCCACCTTTCTGTATAAAACTCACAAGCTAATAAATCCTAAATCCAGCCGGTCAAAAGAGAAAGAAATAAAAGGATATCTGAACCACCAAATGTGTGCACTGAGGATGCAAATTGGGACTGTATTGACCACCTAATCTCTCTGTTGCTTCCATTACTTGAGTCCTTGCTTCTGCAGAAGGTGCAAAAACATAGTTAAATTAAGCTAACCAAACAAGAAATAAGTCAACACTTGTGCTGAAAATTGAAAATACTAAACAAAAGTAGTATTTGTACACAAATTAGAAGAACAAAGGTCAAAAGTTGTGCTGAAAATTGAAGATACTAAACAAAAGCAATACTTGTGCAAAAATTAGAAGAAAAAAAGGACAAAATGACAAGAATCAAATCCCAACCAAGTCAGCTCCATACTCTATCAAACTAAAGAATCCATTATTACTTCTACCATAATCAGCACCAGATGGACAAAATACTAAAAGCCACCCACAAACTTCAAGGAAATTTAAACAACGCTGAATCTTAAAATCAATGACCTCATATGATTCAGTATGCTGGAAAACAGCAGAAAAGCACAAACCTTTAGATAGACCAGTGACACAAATAACAAGACCAGCAAAAGGGCCGGCAGATTTTCCGGCGAGCTGCTCAGAACCAATAGAGGAAGCGGCCGGAGACATTGGTTCAAAGGACGGTAAACCTCTGAAAGAAGATGATAAACCCACAAAAAGCCTTGAACAACCTTTGCTATTGATTACTTCCACTTTCCCAATTCCCCCCATTTCAGATCTCTCCTAAATCCAATTTCACATGGCTAATCCACCACTCTTCACAATTTGAGCTAACAAGGCACCGGCCTTGTAAATAAGACATTGAAAATCCCATGAATTCAACATTAAAAAAAA
>CAOJBJ012212284.1:0-17025 GCA_948291685.1 Euphorbia celastroides | reverse complement strand
TTGCTGATCATATGACACTTTTGTGTGCCCGTACAGATCCAGAGGAAATGAGGCGAGCACAAGAAGAAATTAGGCAACAAGGCGTTCCCTCATTGGCTAGCTTATTGCCCGGAGCCCAAAGGAGCGGCTAGAATTTCATATGTCTTTGAAACTTATTTGTTCGCTTCAGCTCGGGAGATGAAAGATTCTGCAGCATTGTTATTTTGGGGATCTACTGGTACCGATAAATTTCCATGGCAGAAATATGTCAATGTTTTTTTGTTTAAAATTTGCTCGATAACCTTAGATGTGCTCTTCGTTTAATGTTATTTTTCGATTTAGATGTTACGAGTTTTGTGTTGTTAACTATGCCTTTGCTTGCATTTTTTGGTTCTCGTCTTCAAGTCTACACATCGGGCAAGTATGTTATTTTTACATCGGTTTGTGGTTACTATTAGTGAATTTATTGTTTTTTTGGAGTAGCATATAAAAAAAAAAAGGGATTTGGGTTCAATTTCTATATATTGGTGAAGTTTCAACAAATTTGTGGAAAGAGTAAAATGAAAAGCATTTATTATTTATTTGACTTCTTAATATGGAATCTGAGCAAATAACATCATGATACGAAATTAAATGTTTTCTATTTAATTCATATAAGTAGAAAAAAAGGCTTATAATAAAATATCTAAAAAACTGATCCTATTTTTAAACCATGTCTTGATTATAAAAGTTACAATTCACAAATGTCTTTTTTATCTAAACTTTTGGCAAAACCCTTTTATCCTCTCAAACAAAAGAACGCCGCCTGTACTGGACTTTCTCGCCGCCCCCTCAGATCCCGCCCTCCGTCGCCACCCTACGCCGCTCGAGATCTGGTCTCCTCCCTCAGATTCACGCTGCCGACGTTGTTTTGCCGGATCTCCGCCAGAGCCGCGCCGCCAAACTCCGCCTCCTCCCCTCTCTTTCAAGCTCGCCGCGTATCTCGTTCAAACACGCTCCCCCGAAAAGCGCCGCCGCCGGATCTAGTAAGAATAGTCGATTTTCATCCGCGCCGCCGCCAGATCAGGTTAGATCTCGTCGTTTTCACCATATTTCCTCTATTTTTTCATATTTTTTTGTTGCTCTATTGTTGATTTTGCTTTTTTCCCGGCGAACAGCGTGACCGCGAGGATGACCAGATCGGGCTGAGGTTAATTTCCGTCGAGAATCGGCGTCGGGAGGGGCGAAATCTTGCAAAACCGGCGGCGGGACGGCCAGATTTGGTGGAGATCCGGGAAACGGCGTCGGCAGGGGAAAAACACGGTGAGTCGGTGGCGGTGTTGGAGGCGGTGGTGGCTGCGGCGGGGCGGTGTCGGAGGCTGCTTTCGGTGACAGTATCCCGGATACTGACCTTGGTATACTGGGTATTCTAGCGGCGGGGCGGTGTCAGAGGCGGTTTCCGGTGACAGTATCCCGGATACTGACCTTGGTGTACTGGGTATATTGGCGACGGGGCGGTGTCGGAGGCGGTTTCCGGTGACAATATCCGGGATACTGACCTTGGTATATTGGGTATACTGTATCTTAACAAAAGATAAAAAAAAATTAAAGGAAAAGTAAAAGAGACAAAAGTAAATTAAAGAGGACAAAAAAAGACAAAACCACTTACAAAGATAGAAAAAAGACATAAGTAAATAGCAGTACAAAAAAAAGACACTAACAACAATTACTAAAAAAGCACCTAATTTCTTCTGCCTAATTTTGTATTTAATCCTATTTATGTAAGAAGTAATTGTACTTGCATTTATTGACTTCTAATTTTTGCAATGGACATAACTGGAAATTGAAATGTGAAATCTAGTATGATAAACTATTATCTGGAATGCAAATCATAGTATAATAAAAATAATATCTAAAAATACTAATATATGTGGAGATAATATAAATTGATTATAACGAAATCACCTATACAAAAAGATCAAACCGAGCATCACATATGTGACTATAAATTGGTGAAAGATTTATGACTGTAGATCTATAAAATCGACGCAATAACTACCAAAAATTATTCTTCGAGATGATTATGCAGCAGTTTCCACAACAAGAGATGAAAATGTTGCAATTGATCAAATCAAATAAAAATATAAGTTTACTCCAAGAATGATTTAAATAGACAAGTGATATGTAATAAGACTATGACAAATTCTTTTTACCCCTTTTTATTTCATATAACACTACGATAAAGTGTAATAAATAGCATTCCAAATAAAGGGAAAGTTTTCCTTATGAGAGTTCATGAAATCAAAGATTTAATTTTTCTTTTTATAACGAAAGATTTAATTTTTCTGACAAGAATAATTACCTATTTTTCATAAAAACAAAAAGAGAAAAATAATCTGACTCAAATTTCACAAATTCAAATTTGGCCCAAAATCCAAAAACTTCTCCTCTCTCTAGTCCCTGTTTAAGGAAGTTAATTGAAAGCGAAATCCGTTGCAGATTTCATCTTCTTCTTATTCAAAATCCAGCTTCGAAATCTCCCCCAAATTCTCCATTTCCATGCGCTAATCGAATTCCTTCGCTTTCTTTTCTCTCCGGCGATGGACAGTTTACCGACCACCACCAAATCGGATAAGCGATTGAGATCCAAGTCTATACAGAGCTCCACTCCCTCTCTTTTCTTGGCCTTCTTCTCTTGCGTTGCGTGGCTCTATGTCGCTGGACGGTCCGTAATCGATTCCTTCTGTTTCTGTTTGATTGTTTGAAGTTTTGGTGAAATTTTCTGTTGTTTCTGCCGTGTGATTCTGGTTTTTTGTCTTGGTTGATTGTTGGCGATGTTTGATTGGGGGAATGGTGTGTAGGATTGATCTGATGGATCTTGTGAATGTCGATTTGATGACTAGAATTTTGTGTTAGATTATGGCTTGTTATGAATTCTCTTTGTTGCTGTTTGATTTGGTGGATTCGTGATGTTTGATTTCTTTTGGGAATTCCAGATTGTGGCAAGATGCGGAGAACAGAATTTTGCTTACGAATCTTCTTAAGATGAATTCTGCTCAGGTTTGTTGTGATCCACTGCCCTTATTTAGAAAGACAATTTTGTTGCATCAATTTGTCTTTTTTGTTCATTTCTCTCCACTTCATGATCTGAGGGATAGTTTAATGCACTGAGGCTTGCCCCTTTGAAAGGCAACTAGATATGATTTTGTGGTTTCTTTATGCTTGTGGGCAGAGACCAAAGGTTCTTGCGATTGAAGATAAGCTTGCTGTTCTAGGATGCAAGTATGATTCCTGATCTCTCAATGGTTAATTTCATGGGAGTTAGTATAGGTCCAAGAAAAGTCTTTAAAAAAACTCAACGTCTTGGTGTTGATCTTGTAGAGATCTGGAGAGGAGGATTGTGGAGGCTGAGATGGAATTGACATTGGCCAAGAGTCAAGGGTACCTCAAAAACCAGTTGCCACAGAGTAAATCTTCTTCTGGTAAAAAGCTTCTTGCAGTTATTGGAGTTTATACGGGATTTGGCAGTCGCTTGAAGCGAAATACATTCAGAGGGTCATGGATGCCAACAGGTTGGTTGTTATTGGCTTCCCTAGTATTGATATTCCAATCAAGCAGCAATTTTCTCCTCTAGGCATCAATATTAAATTGGACATTATGTATCAATTTGTAGGTTTTAAATTTCAATTGATATTCTTAGAGCTAATTGGTTCAACACTGTATGTATCATTTTCTTCATTCAATTATTGAATATGTCAGAATAAATTTTGATGCTGCTTTTTTGTTTGCAAATTGTTTCCACAACATAATTTTTCTGTGGTTTCTCCTACACCTAGTTCATGGTGTTAAACTAGTTGTTTAGTTTATGTGTAGCCTTCTGTCACTGTGATTGGTCCTATTTTCTCAGTTATTTTGTTGCTTTTGTAGGTGATGCATTAAAACGTCTTGAGGAAAGAGGAGTGGTGATACGTTTTGTAATTGGTCGGAGGTTTTTCCTCTCACTTCAAAACTATTGTTATTGTTCATCAGTTTGCTTTATTTATGATCTCTTCATGGAGAATGTAATTTTAACAGATCGAGAGAATTTTATAGTAAAATTGTTTGTTTGCAATTGGCAGTGCTAATCGGGGAGATAGCTTAGATCGTAACATAGATGAAGAAAATCGCTCAACGAAGGATTTCTTGATTCTTGTAAGTGATGTCATTTGTATTTTCTGAAACAATTGCCATGTTGTAGTGATGACATATGCTTATAAATTAGTGCTTAATCATTTTCAACAGATTATTTTCCAAAGGATAATGTTATAAGCATTAGGCTTTCACTGAATTCTCAAATATTAAAAAACGTTATCTGGCATGTTAAACTGTTATTGTAAACAAGTTATGTCCATTTTTTTAGCCAAATGTTTGTTTGAATAAACACTCCTCTTGTTGTTATGTGGACTCTTATGAATAGATAAATCAGAAATTTGAGTGCATTTCCTGCTAATTTTTCAGGAAAGCCATGAAGAAGCTCTAGAAGAATTTCCGAAGAAAGCGAAATTCTTCTTTAGTACTGCAGTACAAAACTGGGATGCAGAATTTTACGTGAAAGTAGATGACAATATAAATCTCGATCTCGGTATACCTTCAACTCCTTTTCCAGCTTCCTAATGCATTGATATCTGTATTATTCAACTATTCCTCAGACTTAGCTTAATTATAAATGATTTTTTTTTCTGTATGACAGAGGGATTGATTGGGCTTCTTGAACACCAACGACGCCAAGATAATGCTTATATTGGGTGCATGAAGTCTGGAGATGTGGTATCTGAAGAGTAAGTTCTTTCTAAGTTCTTATTATGAATATAAATAAAGCTTTTGTTGCATGTATGACCCGTCATATGAACTAAATCAATGAGTATTGAATCATAGTTATTTGTTTTCTTATTCAGTTGCATTTGCATTAACTGTTGTGCTTAGCACGCCTCTCGCATATTGTTACCCGGTTTCTGTAAATTCACAATTGTATGTGTAGGTACATATTTTATGTTGATGTTGTATCTAAAGCTGCTGAGCTTTGACATAAATTGGATATGTTGGCATTCTAATTTGTGTCAAGGTTCTATTTTTGTCATTTCGAGAAACTTAGGCTTCAGTTTTGAAAATGTTAATGTTTATTCAGGGGAAGGCAATGGTATGAGCCTGAATGGTGGAAATTTGGCGATGAGAAATCGTGAGTGCTTTATCATATGAATGGTTTAGTTTTGGATGCTGCAATGTGAAACATTACCAAATTTACATTTTATTGTTTCAGGTACTTTCGACATGTTAGCGGCTCACTTTTAGTAATCTCCAAAAATTTGGCTCAGTATATCAATATAAACAGGTCTGTCCAGATGCCAAACTCTGCCCAAAATTTACATTTTCTGTGTCGAATAGTTAGATTTCCACAAAATCCTCATTGGTTTATATGTTTAGTAACCCAAAGTTATAGATCAATACAACATCATTGGCACAATGCATTAGTAGCCCCTTGAAGTTGTCCCAAAATGCCTACTGCCCCTGAACTTTAAAAGGGCCCCCTTAGCTCCCTCAACTTTCAAAAAGTGCATATTTGCTCCCTGAATTGGCTGGTTTGGTCTACAAAGACGCCATTTTTCTGATTTTTTCCTCTCCAATCAGAAGTTGATATGTATTATTCCAAGGTCAAACTTGTTCATTTTTCGGGGGTAGCAGGCATTTTGAGACAATTTCAGGGGGTTACTGATGTATTTATCCGTTGTAATTTCATCGATCACTGAATACGAGTCAAATTCATGCTTCATTTCTTTAAATTATGCAGTGCATCTTTGAAGACTTATGCTCATGATGACACCTCAATCGGGTCTTGGATGATGGGTCTCCAAGCAACCTACATAGACGACAATCGGTTTTGCTGTGGTAGCATTAAACAAGGTGAGCTTGCTCTCATGATCACCCAAAATTTCGAGTCTCGTTTCGTTCATATTACCCGCTAATTCAATGGCCAATGTTTCACTTGCAGACAAAGTGTGTTCTGTACTGTAATCGATAGAGGTTCCCTTTCGGGTTGATACATGACCCTCGAAACACACAAGGCGGGGCCCGGGCAGATGTTGAGATTTCACCATTCGCATCACACCGGTCGGTTTTTACAGTTAGGGGAGTATTTAGTCGATAGTTCGTTCTTACCGGCTGCACCATTCTTTTAGTAGAACAACACAGGCTAGTGAACTGTGAGCTTTTCTTGTGTGGACTTGAGATGCTTATGAGAAATAGAAATGCATGTCTTTGCTACAACTATAACCATTCATGGTTAATGTATATTCTTTCCCCAAAATCGCCAGTTCCGAAATTGCCTTTATTTGATCGATCGTTTTGTGTGATTTACATGTTTTGTGCGATTAACTGCTCGTATTTTATGGATTTATCTTTATTAAGGCCTTATTTATTTCAGTTCAAACCAGTCTTAAAGAACAAGACCTAATATTTCACACCCTTGTCTACTCGAGGGAAGTTATAAACCAAATGGTTTAACATAAAGCAAGCTTAATTAAATAAATTTTTATTTTCATAACTGATTTACAGATGAGTTAGTCGCCACTATTTCTTGTTAGAAGCGTGAGGTTGTAAATTCAAATGATCATCGTCCAAATAATTATTGCTCATCTTCCACTAATTGTACTTGAAAGCGCGAAATAATGTATAACTTGATGAATGTGCTCATTAATCTGCTCTTAAACACTGGAATCTTCGAGTCCAGTAAGTAAGTGGAACAATTAACGATAGTAATTGCAATACTGAAAAGCTTCAATAACATATGTATACATTGTTACAACTAAAAACTTGTAGGTGAACTTTGGGCTAGTCCATCTTTAATATATGTAATTGTACCTATATGAAGTGGATGAATAGTTATATTATAACTAATACAAATACTAATACCTATTATCGAAATAAATCTGAATAATTAAAAGTTTGAAACTAAGAAGCAAAATAGTATTATTATGTTTTTTTATTTTAGACTGAACTGAATTGAACTAAAACTCAACTAGAAATTTAATGGTGACAGAATGAATTTAATAATTGAAATTTAATGTAAATTTAACAAAACTTATTGAAACTTAATATAATCAAAATTTATACCAAATGAATCGAAGTTTAATAAATTTTATTTTATTATAAATCTATTGACCTTGAATGAATTGAATATAATTTATATAAAATTTAATAAATTGAACTAAATTATAACATATAGATATAAGTTAGTTCTAATAAACTTATAAAAGAGTATATTATGTGGCAGGAGAGAGAGAGAGAGGAACAGAGCAAAATGCCTAGTCTGCTAAAGTGGTACAAGCCGCTACCTTCTATCCTATTCCCCTCGCCTCGTTCTCCCCTCTCTTCAATTCAATTCACTCCCCGCCCTTCCCGCTTCTTCCCCTTTTCAAAAAACCTCGCCTTTTTGCGCCTTTCCAGCTCTCTGAGCTCGCCCCCCTCTTTAACCACCAATAGAGCCAATTCCGGCGACGGGGCGGCAAAACCAACGCCGGAGCTCTGGCTGCTCAACACCATGGGGCGGAAGAAGGAGGTATTCAGACCCAAAATTGAGGGGAAAGTTGGGATGTACGTTTGCGGCGTGACGGCTTATGATCTTAGCCATATTGGGCATGCTCGGGTTTATGTTACTTTTGATGTACTTTTCAGGTGGTGTGATTTACTATTTTGGTTTTGTTGGAACCTTAATTTTGGGGGTTTTGGATTTGGTTGTGTGGTTGTTGATTTGGGTTTGGTGGATTGGTGGATTTAGGCAGGTATCTTAGGCATTTGGGGTATGATGTTTGCTATGTCAGGAATTTCACTGATGTAGATGATAAGGTGAGTTTTTTTGAATTTCTGTTCATCAATGTTTTTGCTTTAGCTCTGGTTATGGTTCACTGGAACTGAATTTATATAACTGCTTGCTCTAATTGGGTGAAATTAGAATAATTGCAGCATAAACTATTCATAAATTGGAGATTTTTGCGTATTTGATGCTTTCCATGTGTTAAGGCTTTTAATATTTTGTATCTTTGACTCTGGTTGTCCTTGTTTCGGGCTGAATCCGTTGAATTTTCTTTAACATTTTCAGCTAATAATGGAAGATTGCTTGCTTTCTCTGTTGGTTAAGTTTTGAGTGAATGCAACGTCAACTGCTCATTATCTTGGAACTTTTTGCTTGCCTGGTGCTTTTATTTAATCGAATTCGGTGAATTTCTGTATATTTGGTGCTCATAGATAATTTCTCTCCATAATTAAATCCTATATAAGTGTTGAATGTTTCATGGTATAGTATTTCTTGTTTATTGCATACCATTAATGTGTTCTGCATATGTTTACAAGCCAATTGCTTTTCTTCTGTATTGGTATAACAGGATAGCTGAGTTTCACTTATCAAATTCTGTAGATAATTGCTCGAGCAAACGAATTGGGCGAGGATCCAATAAATTTGAGTAAACGCTACTGTGAAGAATTCCACCGTGATATGGTGTACCTTCACTGCCTGCCTCCATCTGTTGAGCCACGTGTCTCTGATCACATGCCCCAAATAATCGACATGATCAAGCAGGTATGTTAATAGAAGGCCAAATTATTCTTTACCCTCCAAAATTGTCACAAAAGTTCTATTGCTCCCGAACTTTCAAAAGTATCTCTCAGCGTCTAAAGTTGACTTTTTTAATCTCTCGCCCTTCTAAATGCCACGTGTCGGTCTCTGGTTAAAGAGAGAAAAATGTCATCTTTGAAAAGTCAAACCAACCAGAAGCTGACTTGTGGCATTTAAGGGGATGGGAGCTACAAACAAGCCAACTCTAGGGGCTGAGAGAAGCTTTTCAAAGTCCAGGGGACAGTAGACAAATTGTGCCAGCTTTAGGGGGGGTAAAATATGCATTTGGCCTTAATAGTACCTATGCATTCTGTAGTTGGAGAAATTTCATGTATGAATTGGCGTTGTTGAAAGGTTGTAACTTGATGTGTTTTCTTTGCAGATTCTTGATAATGGATGTGCCTACAGAATTGATGGAGATGTTTACTTCTCTGTGGACAAATTTCCCGAATATGGACAATTATCAGGGCGGAAATTGGAAGATAATCGAGCTGGTGAACGTGTGGCTGTTGACTCGAGAAAGCAAAATCCTGCTGACTTTGCATTGTGGAAGGTAATTACATGTCAGGAATTATTCTTATAAATATATCATTCACCCCTTGAACTTACCCCAAATAGCCGATTCCCCCCTGACCTCCAAAACACTTCCTGTTGCCCCTTAAACTAAAGTGCATCAGTTTTCTCCTTGAATGGGAGTTTTTTAGGGAGAAACGGGGTTTTTAAGGGGTCCTTTGATCAATGGCTCACAATTTCGAAGGGATATTAAATTAATTGAGAATTGAAAGTATGTGGGTCCCAAAACATTTTGAGCCATTGATTGAGGAGGGTCTTTGGAGAAACAGTTTCTCCCAAAAATTTCTCCCTTGAATGCCATGTTTCAGCTTCTAGTGGTTTTCAACTTTTCAAAGATGCCGTTCTTCCAGTTTTCACTCTCCAACCAAAAGCTGACATGTGGCATTGAGGGGGCAAACTGGTGCAGTTTTTGCAAGTTTAAGGCACAACGGGAAACGTTTTAAAGCCGGGGGTCAATAAGTAAAAATACCGATCATATGTATTTGGCCTTTGCACATCATTTTTTCGGTTTTTTTGTTTTTATTTTTATTACATTATGCAGTCTGCAAAGGAAGGCGAGCCATTTTGGGAGAGTCCATGGGGTCCCGGGAGACCCGGCTGGCATATCGAGTGCAGTGCAATGAGTGTAGCTTATCTGGGTCATGCTTTTGACATTCATGGCGGTGGAATGGATCTTGTTTTTCCCCACCATGAAAATGAAATTGCTCAGAGTTGTGCTGCCTGCAGAGACAGCAATATAACCTTCTGGGTTCATAACGGCTTTGTCACTGTTGACTCTGAGAAAATGTCCAAATCACTCGGAAATTTTTTTACAATTAGACAGGTATTGTTTTGGCATTTTAACTGTTACACTTGTTAATGTATTATCTATTGACGTTTTTCTTTTCCTAGGTTATAGATCTTTACCATCCACTGGCATTGAGACTTTTCTTGTTGGGTACTCACTATCGATCACCGATCAACTATTCTGACATACAGCTTGAGAGTGCTTCTGAACGAATTTTTTACATTTATCAGGCATTACTCTATGCAAACCTTCTTCTTTACGAATTATTTTTCTGTTGTTTTTCAGTTTAATTTGTTTTGTTTATTATTTTCCGTGTTTCTAATCAATGAAAGGCTCTATTCTTAGAGTTCTAGTTTCTTTCGGTTACTCATTAGAAACTAATTGATTGCAGACATTACATGACTGTGAAACTGTTATCAGCCAACAAAACTCGGAATTTGACTCAGATAATGTCCCATCCGACACCTTAAATGCCGTCAATCAGTTTCAAGAAGTGTTTGTTTCTTCGATGTCAGATGATCTCCACACGCCCGTTGTATTGGCTGCATTATCAGGCCCGTTAAAGATCATGAACGATATGCTCCATACTAAAAAGGTAACAAGCTTTCGGTTCTTCGATATGCTCCACTGAGTTTCTCTATTCAAGCATTCGCTAACTTGAATCCTTGAACTCTTAAATGTTCTTCTTAATCCCCTGAACTTGGTAAAAGTGCACTAGATTGTCGCTCGAGCGCCACATGTCAGCTTCCGGTTGGAGAGTCAAAATCAGGTTATTGGCATCTTTGAAAAGTCAAAATTAATCAAGAGATGACACGTGACATTCAAACAGCAATCTTGTGCACTTTTGCTAACTTCAGGGCATCAATCGGCTATTTGGAACAAGTGCAAGTAGCCCCCGATGCATTTGACCTATATAATTTGAGCGAGTTGTTAAAGTAAATTACTTTGTTTGCAGGGAAAGAAACAGACAAAACGAGTCGAATCCCTTGCTGCTTTAGAGAAAGCTGTTAGAAATGCCCTGTCGGTTTTGGGGTTGATGCCTGCAACTTACTCCGAGGTGGGAATCTTCAGAAAATACTTAAATTCCCGGCTTCTTGGTGTCACATTTTACAGAATCTTTTACTTTTACAGGCTCTACAACAACTAAGAGAGAAGGCGATGAAGCGTGCAAAGCTAACAGAAGATGAAATACTGCAGAAAATCGAAGAACGAACAGTAGCTAGAAAGAACAAAGACTATGAAAAATCAGATGCCATTAGAAAGGAACTAGCTGCTCTTGGAATCGCTCTTATGGACAGTCCAGATGGCACAAATTGGAGACCGGCTATTCCTCTCGCACTTCAAGAACAGCAACTTTCCGAGACTTGAATGGCCTGTGAATTTTATTCATAATTTTTCTGTCGAGGCATTATGTTTTTTATAAAAGGGTGTATTTTTTGTTGAATCAAATAAAGAAATTAGTTTAGGAGTTATTTATTTCATACTTGGTATTTTTTGGTGATCATGTAACAAGAAATTGACCTCTCGGGTTATGAACTTTCCTCGGATGAGATGGTTCGTGCACTAGACTGGTCATTCATGTAACAATTGTGTACAGTGGCAAAAATATGACATTTTTTCCAATCTATTTTTCAGTTTTTTTAAATAATTATTCTTGTTCATGGAAAGTAGAAAGTTGAGTCTAATTTATGAATCTAAAGCTAAATAATGCACGAATTGAGCAAACTGAGCAACTATATTATATATCAGAAAGGAAATTTCCCTTGAACCAAAGTTCAAGTTATTATCAGCCTGTAGACCCGAAAGTCTACAGCGCTACCTTACAGCTACCGATAGCATTGTTCCTTAACATATTAAAGGATACTGAAAAAAAAAAGTTTTATTACATCATACAACAAACAGATGGACTTTTCATTCCACACTCTCGGTCGGATCCAAGGCAATAACCGAAGGGGTAGAAGTTGAAGGATGATTGCTTGTTGAACCGTTCTCATTAGGCGAGACCACATTCCACTTTCCCTCGGCTTCTAAAGGCTCCAACACAATGACACTTCCATCGGTTAACCCAACAGTGAACTGGTTCGGGTCATTCGGGTTTGCAGCAATAGCAAGAGGGTACACCGTTGAACTGCAACACAAAAATGGATATAGTTTTCGGTATCAACATATATACGGTTTATAATGGACTAAAGCAAAATGACTAATTAAATTGTATAAAATTCTTCTATTGTGAAGTTAAACACGAACCTGATATCTGGTGGGAGATAAGCCGAAGACCTGATTTGGATTCTCGCCTCGAAATCGGAAGCACTAAATATCCTGAGAGTGCCATCCACAAAGCTGCCATATATGAGCTGACTATTGCAAGAGAATGTTGCACTAGAAAATGGGGACGAGTTGTCGCCAATAGTCCACTGCAATTGTGAAGAACAACGAGGTCATAAACCCGCAAAGACCGAAGCTTTTTTTGTGTAGTATGTTTTCTAACAAAACCAAGTTAAGATAAGATTAATTACCCGTTTTTGGCATTCGAGTTTTGTTGTTTCATATATGGCAATTTGTGTCTCGTGTACAACGAGCATGTGGATTTGATCCTGGTGAAACTGAACTTGCGTGTTCGATAATGGTGGAAGCGGTTTACCCCCTGGAATTTGCACAAATGCATCCTTTTGTTTTTCCCACTTATCCGAGCTCCATACTACGATCTGATAAAGGCATTCTATAAGCAATCTATAAACAATCTATAAGCAATTTATAAGAATCTATAAGATATTACTTGAGAATCTGCCCCGGTTGATACAAGCACATTCAGCACAGTTGAGAAGGCAAGGCCAGTGATTCTCTTCGAGTGACTCTTTAGCTTGCTCTTGACCTGCATCAACAATACATCACTCAAACCGTTTCTCTTTTTTTCGTGTTGATACAATCAACAAACCGAAATAGTATTATACCTCATCAATACGGACATTGTAGATGTTTATTGCACCATCTTCCATTCCTATTGCAATAATGTTGTTATCTTGAGGATGAAAAGCGATAAATGTAGCAACCGGTGGTGGAGGCACGATTGTTGTCATTGCCTGCAGTAACAAATCAGGAAAATGAGGCGGTCTTTTCTTATAAATCTTGAAATATACCGGGTATAATTTCAAATATACATTAAACGTCATGGTGTTGAACAAGGAAATTTTCCCCCCGGAAGCCGAAACGAGATATGAATCGTTCTTAGACATAGCAAAGCAAGCAACCATGTCGTCTCTCTTGGTGTCGGGTAGATCATTGGTCATGACTATACCCGAAGGTGGTTGCACCAGTTGAGGGGCGGTCTTCGTTGTCACCTAAAAAACATAATATTTAATCAATTCATTTTTTACTGAAAAAACTCGGTCTTTCTGTTATTCATGAAATTTGATCTTACCTTCCCGCTTTGAGGATTGCTTTTGAGCCACTTCCAATAGAGATGAACGCCATTTCCGCCAAGGGCGAGTATGCCATTTTCTTGATTCGTGTAAATCAACCTCGAAACCTGCATTTGTTCAAAACACGAGAGCCGGTGAAAATTTATACCATTTTGCATCAAAAAAGCAGAATATACCTTGTTTGTTGTGATGCAAGCCGAGAGCTTTAGCGATTGAATTCGGGATGGATCACTAATATCAACAAACTTCCACGCCCTTGCTGGATTAGGCTCTTCGGTTACCCTCGGTTTCGGTCCTTCCAAGTTCTTAGCATCACCATTCTAAAAAATCACAAATAGTATCAGTTGACACGAATTTATGCCAGGAAAAGAAACAAACAAAAGTGACAAACGTTCCAACCTTTACTGAATTTTCAGGTCCAATTCCAAACCGAGAGGCACCCTGAGGGTGGCTTTCGATTGCTCGCATCAAACGCAGCCCATCAATATTAGCCAAAATCTTGATTTTATGATCATTGGTAGATACCGCCAACAAGATCCCGTCTCTGTTGAACCGAATTCTCGGAGTTTCCTACACAAATCCGAACAAAAATTAAGAATTTTTCCTCATGTATAATACATAGTTCAGAATATATCATAATCGAGTCACTTACCGGTAGGCCCCCCTCAGCATCGGTCCAAACCAACATTTCGGGAGTATTCATATCCCAAAATTTGATTTTGTAGTCATCAGCAGCAGCCAAAAACTTGTTCTTGATAATATCGAACTGAATAACACCCCCAGCCCGTTTTAATCCACTGTATGTTCTCTTTATGGTGCCTTCATTTTCGTTCCATTCCACCATGTGGGATTCTCCCCCTTGATTTGTCCCACAAGAAAATAGCCTAAAACAAATAAAATCAAAAAATTCATTATTCACCTAGGCTTTTAAACATACAAAAACCCGAAAAATGAAACCCGGGTTTCTAATTTTACCTCTTTCCATCAGCACTGTAGGCCATTTTGGTGTATGAACGACCTGGGGCCTCATAATCAAGCCTTGATCCCACCATGTCATATAACCAAGCCTTTATTTTTCCATCATTCGATGTTGAGAAAATAAACTGAGAAAATAAACACAATATTTTGGTCAAATTAAGGCTCGAAAAACCGAAAAAAAAGTTTGTTAATCAGAGTCCTTACATGAACATCCTCTCTAGAGTGAGGGCATATTGAATGAACCGGAGAATCGTGGCCCTCGAAAGTAAAGACTCTCGATCCATTGGCCACATCCCACACCTGAAAATAAAATTATCGATACGGTCAACGGGGTTGACTTTCTATGGCTAAAAGTATAATTATTGATCCCGAAATTATAACCTTGATGGTCTTGTCATCACCACAAGTAATGACCCTGAGCTGTTTGTTCGGGTTGGAGAACGCTAAATCATTGACACTTCCGATATGAGCATCAATCTGAAAATTAAGATACAAAAATTTCTTGAGAAAACTATAAATGAGAACTGAAAATGTATTGAATTCAATTCCGAAAGAAAATACCTCCACATGATGCCTAATATCTTTCCCGCCGTGATAGGTATATAACTGCACAATGTGCTTCGAGTGTGCAACTCCTGTTCGAAAATACAATGAATATATATAATTTTCTTCAATTGTAATAACAATTTATTCCGGTTTATTGAATCTTACCGAACATAGAACCGTCAGGACTCCATAATACACGCCTAACAGAAACAGATGCATCTTTGATTAAAGAAGCCTGAATTCGATCAAGGTCAATTTTCAGATTATTTCAATAAACGAACTTTCAAAATTTACATAAGATTGCAGAAAAGATCATACCTTTAGTATCATCGAGGTTGCCCCGAAATCCCAGACCTGAAAATTTTTCGAGACCAACTTCTCCCTAGAACTGACTTCCCACAAGCTAATTTCCCCAATTATAGTTCCAACTGAAAAAAACCGAAAAACGAAGATCAACACAGTTTGCAGATTAACAGACTATTCCCACACATAATACAAACAAAACTAACCGAGTAGTACAGTTTGTTGAATAGGATGGAAGTCCATGCTTGTTGTGACAGAGCCCTGATTTAAGGTTCGGGCCACAGTCTTGGGTAATTCATCAACTGCACTCAAAGTCACACCGTTTTGATTTTGTCCAGAAGAACTTCCATGTAACATTACTCTGTCTGAAAATCCCGGGATTCTTGGTCTGGTAATATCGGAATCCCTCGGGCCCTTTGGAACTGAAATTATCCCCGATCGTGTAAGTAAATGATCATATTGACTGTTTTTTCAGGAAAAAATGAAAATAATTACTTAGAAGTTTCGAGGAAAAAAACCTGGACTAAGAGCTGCAAAAGTCAACCCGCCTCCCGGAAGAACCGGGTGGCCTATGGCAGCAGGATTAGGCATCCATGTGGTCAGTGGAGGTTGAACTGGTGCAGTCGGGGTAGGCTGGAATGGCTGATGCTGCAAAAGTATAAGAAACTATAAGATAACTAAGGCTCAACTATAAGATAACTATGGATCATCTATAAGATATTTATAAGGGAAATAAACTCGGATACATACTGCATTTGAAACTATTTGGGGAAGGAAACCCTCGGTTTTCGGGAGAACGCCTATGAGCGGATTGTTTGCTGTAAGGTTAGCATAGCCATCCCTGCCATTATTACATAAATGGTCCACCAAGAGGGTCCTAATATCAGGATTCTGCCTCGGGTTGACACAAAGCGAGTGCTGCCAGTTCAAGCTGTCAAATTGAAGAGTAATTTTAATCTATTTGTTCCAATTCCAAGTCGAAATCCAACAAAATTATACAATTGTACAAACACATAGCAATGCAGCATCTATCGAAAGACCGAAAAGAAGGCATATTGTAGCTTTCTTAAGGAGCTTTTGCTGTTTAATAAGCTTTTTTTTTACTAATTACCCCTTATGTAAAATAAATTATCGATACTAAATTATGTTCATTTTAGTCAATTTATATTTCGAACAATGACCCTAATTATAGTTTAAACAAAACACGAATTACTAATCATCTAATGATAAATATCAAGAAAAAACTGAAACATCAAAATGCAACAGCAACTGCAATCAGCAACAGTTTTACCAAACCGGGCCTTTGTCTTCTAATAGATTTAATTTACCTTTGATTGATAAGCATTCTTAGCCTCGAGCCTTTAACATTAGGAAACTGCAACTTGTCACGAAATTCGGGATTCGCCTCGAAAAGCTTCTTCAGCTCCATAAACATGACAGTTCTTGCTGTTTTGTGGTCCCTATAGGCAGCGAGTTGCTCGTTTTCCCTGCAGTATGATCTAAGAATAAAATAATCACCAAATATAAGATCAAATCGAAAACTTGTACCCGAAACTGTCAAACAAAGAAAAACCTGAAATTATCCAATGTGATGAGCTGAGTGATTTCTTTGAACAAGTCTTCATTGAAAGTCGAAAACACCTTCAGATCCTTCACAAGGATATCAACAGCCTTGGCCCGATCTTGCCTAGCAAATCACAAGATCAAAAGGTAAACACAACAAAACACAGATTCGAAAAATAGGAAAATGGGAATTTGGGATCTTGCTTACCTATCCAATGCCTCAAGATACTTCTGCTTTCGAATTTCAAAAAACA
>CAOJBJ012212072.1:0-11747 GCA_948291685.1 Euphorbia celastroides | reverse complement strand
CCAAATACAGTAATCACATTCAAATACTGAAATCAACAATACACATATTGCAAAACAAACCCTTACCTTGATCCATTCCCGAAGTCGACATCGGAAAACAATCAGAAAGAAAACCCGATGACGGCGTGTTTAAACTCTAATTCTTTTGAAATTGGAATAGGAGTTCCCAGTTCTGAAATTGAAACCCAAATTTCGTGATTTGAGGTATTTTATGGATAGATAGTAAGCAGATTTGATGCGTATTTTTAGGAGAAGATTACGCAAAGAAGATTTGGTGCTTTTGCGATTATGGTAATGCAGCGGTTTTAGAATGGAAAGGGAGAGAAATACAGTTCTTTGCCATTTTAATTTAGAGCGTAAACATGTTTTCAAACTTAATTAGGGAGTATTTATTGTATTTGAGGAGAGTAAGACACAAATACCCTTTCATTAGTTTAGTATTTATGTTTTTTACCCTTTTGAAATTGTGGCAAGCTGCTCAAGCACCTTTTTGAAAGCCCATAACATCTACAATCTATTAAAAGCAGTGTTTTAAAAAGCGCTAGACGCTAGTCGGGTGGGAGAGGGTCTTTGGGGCTTAGGTAGGGATTAATCGGGGCTTAGGCGAGGCCTAGATTTCGATTTAGGTAGAGTTTATTTTATTATTATATATTATATTTTCAAAAGTATTGAGATTATAAATTCACTTATAAGCTGAATAAGATAAATTTAATTAAAAAAATACTTTATAATATTATAAAATATTATAACTTATATTTGAAATAATGTTCGAAGAAAAACTAGATGCTAGTTAAATAGTGCAAGCGTTATTATTTGTGACATATAACAAACCAGTTTCTCATTTTGAGACTTCAAATGCGAACTATATTGTCAAACTACTTTAATGTGACCAATTTTTACCAACAAAACTACTTTTTTATGTGTAAAAAGATTTAAACTATGTTTATTTAAATATTGATATTTTTAAAATTAGAGTTTAGGTGCTACCTAAACGGAAAAAATCGGATTAGACGGTGTCTAGGCGGCATCTAGACGGCACTAAATCGGCCCAGTGCCTAGGAGCATCCTACTAGCCTAAAATCGGACGACAAATCAAAAAATAGGACTTAAGCGGGACCTAAGACGAAAATTTTTAAAACACTTATTAAAAGAAAGCCTACTTTACCCTACCATATTAAAACTTTTTATCTTCAACAAACAAGCATTTCTTCAATATTCAGCCGCCACTCTCTTATTTTGCTCCCAGCTCCCATTCTTCTTTGTACAATTTTTTTTCGTTTTCTATTGTTCATGTCCTTTTACTATTTATATTGTTGTGTTAAATGATTTCTAAATGCTTTCATGGCTTTGATATTCTCAAAAATAGTTTCTTCATTTCCCAACAATATATTGATTTTGACGAATTGAGAGAATTGAATCACGGGAGTAAGATTGAATCATCAAAAATGGCTTCTTCTTCGAGTATTTCGTTTGACAGCAATAGAGAAAATCAGTTCAAAACACTAACCCGTAGACTATAACCATGAGAAAATGAAAAACCGGGTTCGCTCCGATTTAATGGTTTTCCGGTTTTTTCCAGTTTAAACCGAATATGGCCGGTTTGTTCCTATACCGGTATGTTTTGCAAATCGGAGCGGAACCAGCTCTGGTTCACAGTAAAACCGGTCGATCCGTCCGGTCCGGTCCAGTTTCAATAACCTTGTTATTTGTGATAATAGTGACCTCTCTCTTACTTTAAGGTTATTGATCCAGTTTTCACCTTAGACCTCTTCATGACCCGAATGTAATGGACCGGGTTTGGACTTAATTTTTTCATAAAGCCCATCGCTAACCCGAACCCGTTAAAACTCGAAATATTATGAACCGGACATGGTTTTTATATAAATACCCGAGCCCGTCCGGACCCGCCCGAATAATAATGATTTTATTTATTATGTATAAATATATATTATATTTAACTGTTATTTTATATTCTTATGTTTTAATACATTACATTTTTAAATTTTACCATCCAAAATACACTCTAAAGTAGAAAAATGTTTAAATATATGATGAAATTATATGTAAAATTAAAACATACGTACTTCACATTCGTATTTATTATTTTTTATATATATAAAAAATATTTTAAAATAAAAATGTTTGGGCTTTGGCCTGGGCTTGGTAATGACTTTCAAAACTCGACCCGAATCCAGCCTGAACCCGGAATTTTAAAGAATGGACTGAGCTGGGCTTGGGTTGACGTTTTTAGTCAAAAACCCGATTAAACCCAACCCGAACCCGCACGATGAACTGGTCTAGATTCAAGTAAACAAATGAATTGTATAACAAATGGTTCTATGATTATCTCCAATCAAATTAGTATGCTGCTAAAAAAAACTATTAATTTATCATAGGAATTTTTAAAAATTCTCTCTTTTTTACGGTTATTACTTTCTTTTAATGACAGCAGAATTGAAATTCATATAATGAACAACTGGTATTTAAAATCCAAAAAAGAATGAATTGTTTATG
The DNA here is from genome assembly GCA_948291685.1 of Euphorbia celastroides. Taxonomy (NCBI): domain Eukaryota; kingdom Viridiplantae; phylum Streptophyta; class Magnoliopsida; order Malpighiales; family Euphorbiaceae; genus Euphorbia; species Euphorbia celastroides. Next base: position 9,233 of record CAOJBJ012212072.1, on the reverse strand, counting down.
AAATATTAATAAAGTAGTGAAATAAAATAAATTTGTTATAGACGGATGTAAATATAAATGAGAAGGAAAATATACGATATAGTCCCTTATAGATATAGTATAGAATTCAATCTGCATAAAGAACAACCCGCTTTTTCGATTTTATCATTAATTGTAAGGAAAAGAAAAGAGAAAGCGAAAAAAGTAAATCTTATAATGGCAAAGTCATTTCAAAACTGCACGACATTGACATTCACATGTTTCCATATGAATGGGCAATCTCCATTTTTTTCCATTAGAAGTAATTTGCATAATTTAAGTAGTTGACAATATATAAATACGACTAGGGATCGGGCTATATAAAATGGTCCGTGTTTGGGCGTCCCTTTAATTACAAAGTCCAATCTAAACTCGAACTCGCAAAATCAATACATTAAACCGGTACTAATATTGTGTTAGATCCTTCTTATTGCATATGTGGTATCGGTCCTGGTAAACAACCGATACCAATTTGCCATTTGTATTAGTTGTATAGAAAGAAACAATACCATTTCTATCAGTATTTTATGGAATTTATACAAAGATGCTTATTTTTTTTGTACTGCGTGGATACAATATAGTTCAACATTTTACAAAAATAAAATCATAATACTGCAGCTAAAACATAATGAAATATGTTAAAAGCCAATTTATTCAACACAAATAAAAATTGTACGATTTTATAAGTTAATCAAATAAGTGCTTACAATTTCAATTCAACAACAAAATAAGCTATATTCAACTACAAAACATGGAAAGAATAATAAAACAACAACTACAACCTAAGCTAATATCCACAAAAAAAAGTGATTCGACCTAATGAAATAAAAGATGTAACATAGTAGATGATGGGGTAAATAAGAGAAACATAAAGAATTATTCAACAAATCTCCAAAGTCAAGTCCGTAGAGTTGATGCCCTGCACATGGAATTCACTTAAAGAATAACAGACTCATATGACTGCAATGAATGCGAACACTTTCAAACTGCTACCTCAAAATAAAATCCCCTTCAACTTCAAAAACTCTATTATGAACCCGCATGAATAGGATCCTGGAACAAAGTAACAAGCAAATAATACTTTCATCATCGTTTCGTGAAGGGATGGAAAATCCCGCACTCACACCTTCTCAATCCAACTGCACCACTCTCACTCTATAGAGTGGTATACACTTGCCCACCACATAAAAGACTTTGAAATGTCAATCAAATAGACTTTTAACATGTGGCACCCATTTTAAATTAATGAAATCAATGTAAATTCACACCATGCACTTCTTCTTTCTCTTCTTCATTTTAGTTGGCCGTCCAACCTCACTTTTTGTTCAGCGTATTCGATTTGTCGTCATTCTCCGTTGCTACTTTCCTGTCGTCATTTTCCATTTTATGTCGCTTTTGTTCGTAGTTTGGGTTTCTCTCAACATTCAAATCCAAAGGCAATTGTAAACTAAAAATTTGTAATCTCCATGTTGAGTTTGGATTCAAATTTTCTAATTTTATTTTACCCAATTTTAACAAAAAAGAAAACGTACGGTTGGATTCAATTTGAATTCAATTTTACCTAATTTTTCCAATTCAGTTTTTATTTTTCTGTATATAAACAATAAATAATTGGGTGAGCAAAAAAATGTATGGCGAAGGAGGTCGACTGAGAACGGAAAAAACTAGAACGACATAGAAGTGATCGGTGAAATAAGCGGCCATCAGTGATCGGAGAAAATTTTTCTTTTTTGAAGAATTAGAATTTTGAAGGAACCAAGGTTCGATCACTAGTCATATCCATCCAAGTAATATGGATGTACTACTGGTCAAAGACCAATTTATCGGAAAAAATTAAGAGACGCTAAAGAGACTAGTCGGAAAAAAGGGGATTTTGGGGTGGTGTAATCAGTGGACACGTGTTTAAGTTTTTAGTGGATAACATTAATTTGAATTCTCACTTGCTTGAAAAGTCCATACTTGCTTTATAGACTGCCCACTAGACATGAGGGGGTGAACGGTTCGGTTACCCAATATGAAAGGGGGTATTAGGCCCTTTTTTAATCTGGGGTGACAATAGACTAAACGTGGTAATTTAAAGGATGTATTACTATATTTGGAAAAAAATTAATAGTTTAAAAGATATAACTGTTTCAAATCGTAGACCAAATTAACTAAGAGGAAGGTAATGAAAATCACTCCCTTGAAATTTAATAATTTATGTATTTCTAAAGAAATTTAAGCATATTTATATACAGTCAAGTCTCAATTATTTATTATGATATTCACTACAGTTATGTTTTATATTTTTCATAAACAAAATGGATTATGTTGAATAGAGGTGAGCAATTTGGTTCAATTGAACCGAACTAAACTGAATTGCTTCAATCAAATAGTCTAATTTAATAATAATTTTACGAAATATCGAATTTTTATTATATAATATATTATATAAACCAATTAAAATTAAGTTTATTTCGGATTTTATTATAATTTTTGTTTGATTTAGTAAAATTTATAATACAATTTGATTTTTTAGTTGAACCAATTCGGTTCCTATTCGGTTTGAATTGCTCTCCCCTACTGTTGAAGAGTAAAAAGTAAAACCCAGCTCATATCGCAATCTCAACATAACCCCTGACCCCTCCTCTCCTACTCATATTTGTTTATTCTTCAACTTCACTTTCTTGGTCAAAGTTTATTATCTTAATTTTACAAAATTATGGTATCAGAATTTATCTTTTTAAGTTGAAACGAATTATCAGATTGAAGGTTTCTATTAGGATATTGATTATTGAAGTTAAACTTTATGAAATTATTAATTGAAGTTTATTAAGACATTATTAGGTGACTTAGAAGTATATTGGTATGAAGCATTTGTGCTTAATACAAATATTTACTCAGTATAATTAGAGAAATTTAAACTTTACAAAATTTCAGCTTCAACCATATGACTTCAAAAATTTTGATTCCACATGATTAGAGTATGAAATTATACAAATTCAAGAATTATGTACTTAGAAAATTTATATATTACAAGTTGAGAGAAATATAAACTAATTTAAACTATGCTGACCTAGGAACTTGATTTGAATTTTTAATAAAATTGGTGAATTTTTAACCTATATAATTAAACTTAATAAAATTAAAATTGAACTTTTGGAATTAGATGATATATTAGAGAATATAAAATTTTATAAATAGAGAGTTTCTATATCGTTTTGAAAATGAATTAAGGTAATTTTAATAATTATGTTATGTTTTGTTACTTTGTGACCAAAATGTATAGTTATAGTTGTATATTATTCGTCGGATACTTTTAATTTCGGTGCTGACGTCACTTGGTAGTTCTAAGAGCAGCCATGGATTTTTATCTTTCCAGGAAAAATTATGATAAGGACTCGGTCCTTTCAAGGACCCCCCTTCCTTGCTAGAATGAGAATATTTTATTAAAATAATTTAAATAGTGGGGAAATTATATTGAGCATCGGTATTTTTATACATTTCTTCAATCCGATCATTGAATGTGTAATAAATGAGTAATTAATTAAATGTAAATTAAATTTCAATCATTGGATTAAGGAAGGGTGTAAAATGTCAGACGTTCAATATAAATTCCATTAATAATGTGTGAAAGTGGGGATTTTATATTAAACTCCCGGAGTTGTTAGATGTAAAAAACTCTTCTTACTAATCGAATGACAAGAGTAATCTTATTAATTAAAATTAAAATTAAAAATGAGCCCGAAACTAATTATATAAGAGGAGTTTTTTACATCTAACAATTTCGAAAGTTAAATATAATTTCACTTGAAAGTGGGTATCCGTCATTTCATTTGTGGGGTTCCTTGGGATGAGTTGGAGGACCGGTCCACTGTATGAAATCCCTCCTTTGAGACCGTACTGCTCCTCGCTGACTATTAGTTGAATGACGTTACCGTCAATTGACCGTTAAGACAAAGCCAGGCGTTAATTTCAATCAAATGACGATAATCATCTCTCTAATATACTCTTTATTAAAAAGAAACATAGCTTTATCATAAATAAAAACAGAAATTAAAAAAAGAATCCAGCCTAATTCTTAACAATACAGCACATCGCATCGATAATTATTGAGAGAGAGAAACTGGAATCGAAAGAATTTTCGTTTCTGAGAGAGGAATCACTCGTTTGTGTTTGTTCTTTCGATTTTTTCAAATCCCAAATCGCTTGCAATTTCATGCTTCAAAGCCGCAATTAGCAATGAAAGGCGTCTCTTCGGCGCCGGGTGATTTTGTGTACTTCAAGTCTCAAGTTCCCCTGCACAAGATCCCTGTATGTCTTCTCCCTTTCCGTGTTCATCTCGATTTGATTTTTATCCTGTTTTTTGCTGTTTTCCTTCAATTCCCTTTTTTCGCTGCATTGTCTCAATTCGACACATTGAATTGATCTAGTTCTTCTGAAGTCTTGCTTGATCACAGGTTGGCTGGTTAACTTTTTGTTTATTAGGTATACTGGTGCTTTAGTTTTGAAGTAGTATTTGCTATTAAGTCAATTATAAACTTAGACTTGAACTCCTGCATCTATACTTAAGGCTGAGCTTCTGTTTCCAATGTGGAAATGTGATTCATTTGGGGTTTTACATATGTACTTTAATGAGAGTGATTTTGGTTTCATGTTACTTTCGATAACTGTCACATCTATCAAGTGTTGATATTGGATTGCAATTTGTTTCTCTATTGATTATTGATATTGCATTCAATTCTGAATACAGAAACATATAGATTTTGGTTTTTCCAACGTTTGCTTTTTGAACGTATCTGAAGATTTATGCTACCACTTTCCTGTTGTATGCTAGATTGGCACAAAGCAATGGCGATATTATGATTTTGGGCCTAAAGTAGTTCCTCCACTTATTTGCCTTCCTGGAATAGCAGGGACAGCAGAAGTTTATTATAAACAGATTATGGCATTGTCAATGAAGGTAATTTATTGGACATTGGAGTCAGCTGTTGTAATTGGGAATCTCTTCGCATTCCTTTTTTTTCTCATGTATTGCTTTTTTTTTAGTTTTTTTGTAATCTTGTTCATGAAAGTATCCCTTTTTAAAATAATAATTAGAACTTTCCAGTTGTTTTAGTTTATGTGATTCCACTCATTCTAGTTATTTGTATGTGCGCTACTCGTGCAATTTCGCTTTTTTTAGATTTTTAAATCTTGATGTAATTGTCCTTTCCCAGGGTTACAGGGTGATTTCTGTTGATATTCCACGTGTATGGAATCATCATGAGTGGATCCAGGCGTTTGAGAAATTTCTGGATGTCATTGACGTTCACCATGTAAGGACCATTGTTACATATACCCTGTAGCTTTTTCCTGATGGTTTATGTATTGAACTGAATTTAATAGTGCTGTTGTGTCTAGGACGCCTTGATGCACAATTTTTTTTTGGTTTCTGGTCTAGTTGTCCTTGGGGTGTTTCTTTAGCACCCAATCCCTTTAAAGCCAACGTTCTATTTTTTCTGGTTGGTTTGTTGTTTTATCGCATTAATAGTCTTTCAACCATGTATGGCTGTTGGGGTAGTAAGATTTTGTGTTCTGAGTTTCAACAATGCAAAGTGAAACATGATATACTGTTCCTTGACCTCGTGAGAAAATATCATCCTATACTTTGGTGTTGCCGAGCAACTGGTTCCTGGAACATGGTTATTAGGGAACAGTTGTAGAAAAATTAACAGATTTGAATCATAGCGCGGGTGATGGTCATGGACATATTGATGTGATGACAGCTAGTGTATTATTTTCCCATTGAAAGTAGCATTATAATTATTAACTATCTCTTCTAGAATTGATGCATCACCCCATGCCATTTGGATTCTTTCTTCTCTATTCTCCTGCGGGAACTCAATTGTAAATTTGTAATATACATTGCTTAAACTGATAGAAGTGTGTGTTTTCATGTGAGATTAGAATTTCTTTCTTCATTTCTTGTAGCTTTAGTATTTAGGATCAAGTTGACTGATGAATTTGTATTCTATAGATACATCTGTATGGCACATCTCTTGGAGGCTTCTTGGCACAACTTTTTGCACAGCATCGTCCGAGAAGAGTGAGATCGTTGATATTGTCAAACACATTTTTGGACACGTGCAGTTTTGCAGCTGCTATGCCATGGGCTCCTGTGTATGTGCTATGTGGTGATCATAATTTTCAGCTCTTTTATTTTACTGAATTTGCCTGTGAATTGCTGTATCACCACATTTTTTGTTTCTAGCATCATAACACTTCTGTTTCCTGGTATAATAGGAAAATTTTCAGAATTTTTTGGTCTCTGTGAATTGTTAAACGTATGCTGACAGATGTCTGGTAAACTTATGACACAGCAGAAGAAAACTATTATGTATTGTTCGGGTTGTTGATTACTTTCTGGAGGTGAAGAAGCCATGAGAACAGAACCATTAGAAACTACTATGAAGTATCGACTTTAATAGTGTCATTGTGTCAGGTTTTGTGAATTAACTTTTGCTGTTAGATATAGAGAACTTGTCATTGGATTGGATGCTGGCCATATTTAGAGAGCACATTTTCCTGAGGATTTTTCTGAAGAATATTTGGAAGAAATTTGAATTGATGACCACAGTGTCTGTTTTGTTGAGCTCGTGAGTTTTCTGTGATATATATTTGTGCAAAGAAGCTTTGATACTGTACTGTATGTTCATAAAGCTTCTCCCACTGTGAAGTTGGAGGGTGGATCTTATGAAAGGGTGTCACTGAAAACTGTGCTCAATCACTTAGAATGTGCCCAAATGGAGCAGGGAAAGAAAAGAGCACATATAACTGTTGCCGAAGAAGAATGATGTGGACTCATATTAATAAAAAGCATGGTGGTCTGAGAAAGGTTCAAGTGAGATTGACTTATAGTTTGAGGTGGCAGAGGTCAAAATAATCCAAATTGGACTTCTTAAGATGATTTCGACCATGCAATATGGCATGCAAGTATGGACCTTGTTTTGTAAGTAGAAGCTTGTGATTAGAAAAAAGATAGAAATAAGGATTGGACCGGACAATTTATAGAAATAGGAAAGACTAGGTAAAGAATTTAGAGAAGAACAAAGAAGTAAGATAATAGGGCCATTGATACTTTGTTGATTTAATGACTAATGATTTGCAATAGCTACATTTGATATGTAGACAGGCCCTCAAATCATCGCTAGGATTTAATGACATGTTCTGAGAGTCAGCAGGCTTGATATTCAGAACAATGATGAGCTTGAAGTTGAACCAGAAATTGATCAATAGCAAGTTCCTCGTTTAGCTTTACCTCCAACTCCTTCACATGTTTTTCATGAAACATTTGGAGAACATCTGTTAGATTATCAGAATCCAATTGAAGCTCTTTCTCCTCCTTCAGTCTACACTCTGGATTCATTTGGAGTAGTTTTGTCATTTCGTAGCATTCTTGTTTATTTTACATAGTTGTGCCCCTTTTTCTTTCCACCATTGTTACCACTTTTGTGCTCATCCTGGTTATGCTCCATTCTCATTCCTGCACCCATTCAAGGTTCTCAGCAGCGGCTTGTTATTTCTCACAAAATGGATGGTAGTTGTTGGACCATCCAAGGTGTAAAAATTAGATCTGGAAATTGCTTGCTCTAATACCTTTATTCACGTAAGTTCTTGTCTAGGAATTAGATCATCGAAAGCAGATTTAACAGAAATAAGGAATGAACTAGGCAAAATATGTGAAATAGGAAAAGTAGGAGAGGATTTGAGAGAAGAACAAAGAGATATAAGATAACAGGGCAATTGATATTTCATTAATTGATTGCTTGACGATTTACTATAGCTACACTGTGTATATAGATAGGCTTTCTGTTGACGTCTAGGACAGTTGGCAGCCTGGTACGAGATGACGAAGCACTGCAAATCGTAGTACTTCCTGGATAGGATGACAAACATTTTTAGGGAAAGTAGCAAAGAAATGTTATGATCGAAAGACTAAAGGTGTCCAGATTGAATTTTATACTAAAACTGTTAAGTCTTGAAACTGAAAGGAAAATATGGCTTCAGAAGAATGGAGAGAATTGGTAACATAACTGGAGCTCACTAAAGTTTCCATTGATTGAGAACTAAGGTGATATGACTTGATGTGTGGGATACTCCGTTGGCCGGGAATGGAAGAAGAACAGAGAAAGAAGGAGAGAAATAAAGAATCAAGATGAGGGAGGGGAGGCTAACTCATTTCATTTTATTCAATACCAAATCTGAATATCAATCAGTAACCACTAGTTTTATATAGCCAGTTACTGGAACATTGGGGACACAACTCAGAAATTCGAATCAAAACCCTAACGCAAATCTAAATTTGTTTTACTGATAATGATACAAGCAAAATAAGTTTAGATTTTGTTGGGGTTTTGATTAGGATTTGTGTTGATTGTTCTAGAATGTTTGTTAGAATTGGCTCTATAGACGGATCTGTAACTGATTTGGGGCATGATTATTCAAATGGAATGAAAGTCAGTTTCTCTTTCTTCCTTAAAACTCTGTTTCTCTCCCCTCTCTCTATTGATCTGTTTTCTCACATCATTACTTCACGAGTACATTCACCTATCAGTGCTTCATAAGTAGATCCAAATGCACTCAGTACACCATTAGGCCAACTAAATTATTTGGACAATCATAGTAAATGATTTCTATTGAAATTGATCATTTGCCATAAAAAGATTTTAAAAGAAGATGATATTGGTTGGAAAGAGAATTACTTTGAGTATTTTGCTTTACGCCAAAGTACTACCTGAAGTTTTTGTTGCTTTATTTCTTGTCGCAGTACCATCTTCAGTAAAATATTTGAAAATGCTGCTGTTACTTTCGTGTATTCGTAGTTTCATCTTTGTTCTTGTGTTGCTTGATATGATTTTTCTCAATTTAATCTTGTCAACTGACTGCTTTACACATTCCATGCAGTGTTAGTTGGACCCCTTCATTTTTGCTGAAGAGGTATGTATTAACAGGAATTCGTGATGGTCCTCATGAACCTTTTATTGCAGATTCTGTGGACTTTGTTGTTTCTCAGGTAGGCTTCAACCTAATCTGTGGACTTTCTGAGATCCCATCTCACTTATCCATTACCCAATAATTTGATGCCCTGAAGATGTCTCTTTCGATGCATTTGACATTTCATAAACTTTACAGCACAATATAATTCCCTTTTGAACATGCAGTTTTAAAGTTGTTGCCTCCATATTCTCTTTTTT